>VOQK01004896.1:24107-53854 GCA_015052645.1 Benitochromis conjunctus
AAGACTCACAAAACATAAAGGAGTCTCAGTAAAAAATAAAATTTGATCTTTGCAATGTGAAGGTTTAAAAAGAAAAAAAAAAACCTGAAACCAGTGGTACAGCTAAAAAGAGACGACACACCGGAGGCAATGCGTTTGTCTGTATCTTTTATGTATATATACGCCGGCTCCCACTACGTTGTAGATGTACATTCTAAATGCTTTTAAGGCCATCCGAGGACTCTTTCTTAGTCGCATCACTGACATTTCAGTCCTACATGTGTTATGTACTTTTTGACAACGATGAATTCACACTGACCAAGTGGATGTCGTGTGCTCAGGCAGCATCTTAAACCACACAGAGCATTTCCAACTGACTTGGACTATCTGTTGTGTGCTACATGTAAGAAATGGCAACAGGGGCCAGGGCCCCGACTTGTTTTTCTTATACTATCCAGAATTCAGGTGTGAGAAGATTTTGAGAGGCTTATAGAACAAGACTAAACACATGAACACACAGAAGTGAATAGCACCACAATGGGAGTTTGGCAAATAGATCAGTGAAGTAACTGCTGGCAGTGTTAAGTTGATGATGCAGAGCTATACTAGTCCCAGTGTTGAGGAAAACTGATTTAAGTGGCTACAAATGGAAGACCTAATGAGGACTGACAGCTGAGGTGGTGGGAAATATACCAGAGCCTGAAATGTCCACTAGTGATGAACTGTCAGCTGTAGAGAGAAAGGTGATGAGCGACTAGCTTTATATGAAAGTGAAGCTTAAGAGTCAGCGATCATGTTACGAGCTTTGCAAGGCTGTGAAGCTCTGTAGCAGTTTAAGTTAATCATTCTAAATAGAGGGGATCCACAGCTTTGGAGAGGCAAGAAGAAAGTAAAGCCCGATGGAGCCTTTAAGAGAAGAATGACTCGTTCATATAAGATCATGGATGCCGTGTCGTCCACTCTCTCATCCAAATATAGGCCATATCTGGCTTAAAAAACAAAAACAACCAGCCAGAAATTCAAAGCTGAGGCTTCAGAAACTGTGTAGAGCCTTTTCTCATTTCGTTTTAGTCTGCAATAGCATGCAATATTATTTTTTGTAAAACAAACTGGTTTCTGTGTTCTTTTAGAATTTTGCAGATTTTTGTGCTAATTTTGGAAAACATGCAAAACAAAAAAGGCTCATCCAATTTCCAATTTCTTCCATTGCAATAAATCACAAATGTCTCTAGTATATATGAAGGTGGTTTGGATGGCTAACAAACTAATGGGGGAAATCACAAACTAGCTGCTAGTCAGCTAATTAGTTCAACAACACCATCAAGCACAGCACTAGTGACTATTCAGCCCTGACCTCCTTCTGGACTGTTATCTGGTAGCGGTTGGTACTGGTAGCAGGGGTTGACAGAAGAACCCAGTGAGGCTACTGAAACAACATTACAGAAAACTTTGAACTGTTACTGCAAGAGCGAATATGTTATCAAGTTTTTTTTTATCCATTCCAACATCATCATAACAAAACACTTTGAACGTTTAAAACAAAAACGCATAAAATAGAGCATTACATAGCAAAACAAAATCATCCCCTATTAAGCTCATGGTATCTCACCTGTCTGTAGGCTGTTGTGCTGGGAGCGGTTGACCGGAGACTCCTGGACTCCAGCCCCCGTCCTGTTGCTCACAGCGTTGGACATCCAGTTGTAAAAGCTGACAGAGGAGGGCTCCGACAGCAGCGGGTGTTCAGTCAGCATGTCTGTCCCTAAACAAGGAGAGATTGAGAGTACATTGCATCATGGAACAGACTACAAAAACCTCGATATCGCACTTGGATTGACTGCTGTTCATGCATAATTCATCTTTTACAGTCACCACATGGATATTGTGTATAAGGAGATCTTTCCACAATTTTCCCACTTTCACACCTTAAAAACATATTCTTATTTTTTATTTTTTTATTTTTTTACAGCTTTTCTTTCTCATCTTTGTGCTTCTTGGGTTTGAGTGCAATTCTCTCTCTCTACATATTTGTTCACAGTGAGCAGGTGGCTGATGTAAGAGCACGCTGCAGTTTATTCATTGCTGAACAGCAGAGGTCACTGTTGGAACAGAAAAGCAACTAGATTGTTTGAAGCGGTGATGAATATCGAGTTCAACCTCATGATCGACTTTTACCAGAACCTTCCCCATACTGCAGTCAGAAGTGAGCACCTGTGCGAGTGAGCGAGCTGCTCTTGGTTGCCGTGGCGGCAGACGGCTCGTTCCTCTGGGGCGTGCCCTCCAGCAGATTGTGCAGACTCCGAAAGCTGCCCGTCAGGTTGCTCAGAAGGCTCTCCTTCCTGGGGCTGTCCTTGGCTGGCAGGCCTGCGCGGCTCACATGGGCGGGTGAGTCAGCTGCTGTGTCACCGCTGGTGTAGCTCAGCGACTGGTAGGGATGCGAGCCCTGGGTATGACAAATGTACAGATTGCTGAGAGGAGTTTGTGTTCACACTATATAATTTTTTTCTCAAGCTGCCAGAGCCTGTTCAGCGACAGGTGGAATAAATTTTGTCTGGCAACATTATGAACACGGCTGAACCTAAAGCTGAGGTAAAACTTTTTAGACAAAAGAGCCGAGTTGTCAAAAAAAAATAAAATAAATTGTATAAACACATCACACTTTAATTTAGGAGAGAGGAAAAATGTCATCTCGTCACTCAGTGTAAAGCTCTAATCCCTCCTGGCTTTCCAAAAGCAGAATCACCTTCATACCACAGCCAAGACAGCACAATCACTCTGCAGTGGAGCACTCCTATCTTAGCACCAAGTGTTTATGTAAACCAGGCTATCATTATGCAACCTTGTCTTTTGAAATGTCAGAAAAAATAAAACAAAAAACCAATGCCTATCTCTCACGACAACCTAAATTCCTCATTTCATCCAACCGACAATCCAAATGTATGAAATCCACAATCTCTGAAGATTTTTTTTCAGTACAAGAAAGTACGTCTATACAGTCTGGTTTGCATAAACTGTATTCATAAGGCGACGTGACATAAAACCGAAACTCTTACCTTTATTCTGAGCACAGACTCATTGTGTGTATGCGACTTGGAAAGTTTCCTCATGATCTCCACTCCGCTCACAGGACCAGAGTTGGCTTCTTTCGGTGGGGGGCGGCTGCATGCTACCTCCAGCAACATCGTGTGTTCACTCACTGTGGCTTAAAAATAACAACACAAAATAAAACTCTGAAGAAAAAAAAAAAAACCTCCTTTAAAGAGGTTGAACAGTCTGTCACTCAATCCCAGAGCTCCTTTCAGCAAACTAGTGATATCAGTCTATAACAGATCTTTGCAAACACTGGCAAAGTAAAGGTCAAGAGTTTCACAGCCCATCTGTGGCAACAGATGGGTAGCTCACAATATTATTAGCACTGTGAAAGCTGTAGTTTCCCACCTGCATCGAATTCAAATTCGGCTCCATCCGCGCTGGTGTCACTCTGCAGAGCAGCTCCATTGTCCAGGCCCAAAATTGTGTCACCCTGGTTCTGCTGAGGCTCCTTGGGTTTGGTAAGCTGGTTGGGCCTCATCAGACCAATGGCCTTGAAACCCTGAGTTACCACAATGAATTTCATCCACTGCCTGGCCAATGCTACCAAACCTTTCTTTAGAGTGACCAGGGCAGGGACCCCATCATTCTGGGATTAAAGGAGAGGGGAGAACTGGTTTAGCGCCACGGTTTCACACTGATAACAGATTAATTTAAATAATGCAGGAAGACGAGAGAAAAGAGACGTTTAAGGCTCTTTTAAACTTATTAGTCATCTAACTGCACATGATCATGTTATGATCCTGTAACAGTGCAACAGAAGAGAGAGTCAAAGGCCTCGCACTGACCATAGTCGCCTCTTCTATGACAGAGTAGTCAGCTTGTTGCAGGTAGCGGTGCAGGATGTTACAAAGCATGCAGGAGGGGTTCTCGTGGAGGTATCGGGCTCGTTTGGTCACGCGGTTGTACTTGCTCCTGATCGGAATGTGGATGCTTTTTTTCTGTTGGGGATGGAGAAATAAATAAATCCATCTGTTACTGGGAATTTTAACCGCTTTACATGGCTTTTCCATTATATTAAGCTAATTTAAGAAAATGTTTTTTAAAAATATTTCAACCAGGAGAAGCATACACTCCTCATGGATACACATATGTGCTCCTAACCTCCAGAGCCTCGGTCATGATGCAGCCCATGACTGCACAAACGCGCAGCGTGCCCTCCATGTCCAGTTTCCGAAGTGACGATTTGAGCTGGTCAATGGGAACCAACCAGGCTCCAATGGCAGGTGTGGCTGTGCTTAGGAGATTCAGCTGCCTATAAACACACACATACACAACAGTCAGATGATTATTACTCACCTTAATAACTACTGCTCATTACAACCAAAAATATCATCAGACTTCTGCAAAGCTAATAGGTTAAAAGGCACTGCATTTAAATTAATATGCTTTGTTGCTTTATTTTCTAGAGCAAACACCAGGCACAGTAGGCTGAATAATGAGGAAATTCACAACTCAAAACTAAAAGGGAATGACTAATCAGCTTATCGTGCTTCAGACAGACGATGATGAAAAGCAGCTGACGTAAAAAAAAAAAAAGAGTTGGTGTGATTATAATACAGCTTTTCTGTACAGTGTATAGCCATATAATCACCTGGAGATGGCCTGTGAGGCGGACCGCACATTGGTGGGAGCAGCAAAACTGAACCAGATCTCTCTAATGGTCAGTTTCATGCTGCTGGAGTCGGGTGGTGGGGGCATGAGAGGAAGGTCTTTCTTCAGGTCGTCTGATTCGACCCCTTCGTCCTGCAGAGCAGAAGAGAAGAGGATTTAGCAGGAGGTAACAGATTTATGGCTCTCCTCTGTGTAGACCTCCACTTCCCATCATAGATCATTTTTCAGATTCAATAAAATGTATGCAAGGTTGTTGCATCATTTTTTTCTCGTGGGTGAGAAATAAGTTTGACTTTTTTTATACATATCTGAACATTAATGTTATTGTTTTAACTTTTATGTGAGCAAAACAAACCTGAATCAAACAGTGGTCCCAGACAATGACTGTTGTGCATTAAAAGAAAATGGTCCGTTTGAAATGAGTGCAGCAGAGCTTTTGCACTGTTTTAATGACACTGTTAGCTTGTTGCAGAACTCCTTGCTCCTTAATCTTGAAGGTAGTTGTTCAGGATAAATTCAATAGTGATGAGACATATCCTGCGAGGAATATGGAAATGAACACTAATCTGACTGTGATTCGCAGCATTAAAATAACTAATTCTGACTGAAATCTATTTCCAAAAATAAAGCCCCCGTGAGGAACCTGCACAGTGCTCCACTGCCTCTTGTAGACACTCATCTTCATCAAGCGCATGGGGGACAAACTGTAGATTCATGTTTTTCACAGCATTTGTTTGTTCCTGCGAGTCTTCCATAAGAAACGGTGTACCAGGGTCCTACTGGGTTTTTTTTGGTTTATTTTTTTGCCAGATCGGAGCTGATGGCACTGCAAAACATCGTTTGACTCTGAAGGGAAGTCAGACTGATGCATCTTTTGCCGGCTTCACTCGCTTTTCGGTCCTCGGGCTGTTTCATGCTTCTGCAGAAATATTTAAGCATCGCATCTGGAAACACCTGTCGGCTGTAAAAATTCTGCCTGCCTGTTCAAGCAAGATGAACATGTTGTGTCTTGCCGTTTCTCACACTTCTGCCTTTTAGATGAATATCTCACCTCTTCAGTAATCGCATCTTTTCAGTGCGGCTGCCACTCAACCCCCTTTACAAATCCATTACTGTTACAGTTTATGATTTTGGTTAAACCTCCTGTTATGCTGTTCATCACCAGAACCACTTTGGTATCACTCTTTATTGTGAAGTGGCCTATATCTTACTATCATAGCACTTAGTTGTTTCACTCTAACCAAAAAAGCCATCAGAGAGTTATATTAATTTTTTTTTGCCATTTCACAGGAGAGAAGACTTTCTGGTGTCCCACCTGGTCGTCTGAGTCTGAGTGCTCATTAACATCAGAGGCTGGACTGACAGCATCATGTGGGAGGTTGTCATCAGACATGTCAGTACTATAACCGCTTCCTGTCTGAGAGCCGGTTGAACCGTTGGACTTAGACATTCCTGTCTTCCCTCCTGTGTCTGAGCGCCCCATCACACCGAACGCATTGTAAAGAATAGCTCCTGACTGACGGCCCCCTGCAAAACAGGTGTCACACACTCATAAATCGGTACAAAAAAGCCCTCATCTTAATCAGAATTTTCATATTTCCAGGAGCAAACTTAAGTGAGGACATAAGTTTAAGGAGTCTGCATTGATTTACCTTTGACCGTGAGGTTCTCAATGCCACATTCAAACATGATCCAGCCCCATTTCTCCAGAGATGCAGCAGAACGGCCCAGATCGCCTGCTGTTGCCTGGGCATCAGTTTCATCCACCAGTGAAAACTCCTCCATTTCCTCGAGGCCAAAGAGAACTTTGGACTTCTCAAAAGGGATCGCTGTGATAGCACATGTGCCGATGTCTACAGATGAAGAAGGAGCAACACAATTATTAGAAAATGCCACGTACTTTATAAAACAACATGTGCTAAAATCCAGCAAGTCTTGATAGCGTAGGTCAAATAAGAGCAAATCTTTCCACATTGTTACACACAGCATTGTAACAAAGAGTGATGTTCAAATAAGACTACCGTTCTGCTGAGCTAACCTGTGGAGTCCAGGCCTCGGAGCTGGCTGTGGATTCGGTGGATATTGAGTCTTGCAGCAATCTCTTTGCCTTTCTCGATGCCGGCGTTGGAGCGCAAAGAGCCCGAAGACTGAGGCTGCATCTTAGTGGCTGAAGCATACTTCTCAAACATGACCGAGGGTCGGCCATGTTCCGTGGTGTTGGGAGTCTCTTCCACTATACCCCTGAAAGCAGCAGCGTGAAATGTGCATGTTAAAAATCTTTATAATGTCAATTTAGTTGATTTCATCCTCTGCACATGTCCTGGTTTCAATCAAAGAACTAAACTCTGAATTAGGCTGAACTCTTAAATCCTACTGAAGCAGTGCTCTTAAAAAGTGCAATCCAACAACCAAACGTGATGGAGCGTGTCAAACAGGCATATCTGCCCCGGGCACATACACTCCAAAAAGCTTAGTCACTGTAAGCACACAAACACATACAATGTCATGACAAGAGCTGGAGGCATTACCTGTTCATCCTGAACTGGGTGGCAATCCTGTCAAAGCACAGTGCCACCAGAGACACATGTGTGACACTCTTACTGGAGCAAGATGGTGACCCTTCCTCTACAGAGGCCTGCAGGAGGCAAAGGTTCACCTGCACATAAAAGACAACAAAAGAAAGAAACACAAATCCAACTTCAAGTTAAATGAGGTGTGGGGAAAAAAATATTGATCTTCAAAATAAAGCATTCAGAAATACTCATGTCCAAAATAACAAGAAAAAGCATGATCATAGTCATCTAAGTAGTCATACAGATCCCATTCAGAGGAATTAAAAATGCTTGTATAATCTAAAAATGGATTTGACACTTTGAAAAGGGCCATGTTTCCAAATCTATAGTTCCACAGTAAAATAAAAATAAACAAGCAGCTAAATAACAGTAAGCTGTTATTAAAATATTCCACACTAAATCAGAAACTATTACATATTCATTGTTTCGATATAAAGCGATCTACAGCAGTGCTCATGATTCTGTACTGGCTCCCAAACCCCTTGTGGCTAGAGCATATTTTTTAGGAGAGCCATTGGCCTCTCATTATTCTGGGTCACAGGTCTCACCTTGGGGATGGACACGTTGGCTTGGAGGCCCTTGATTTTCACATTATCCGGTTTGACGGACAGGTCTGTCTGGCCATGGGAGATGTTGAGGGAGCCAGGGGTCGTGCCCTCTGTCTTGGACAGCTTATGCTCCTGCTTGCCTGTTTGGCTCTGTGTGGATCCAGACCCAAAATAGAGGGACAAGAGTCAACAGGCAAAAAACCCCGCTTCACCTCACTTTTAAGCTAAGGCGGAGATTTTATTAAATCTCTCAACATTTAAATGTTAAGCTGTTATTGCTCTGCGACTTGTTGTACTTACAGACTCAGTGACAGTAGATTTGCTGATCTGATAGGCTTCATTGAGGACTTTCCCATGCAGGTCATCCAGAATCGCTGCTGGGTGTCGGATACTGGCAAAGTGGGCCATGGACTCGATGTACCTGAAACAAACCAAATACACAGAGCTATTAGAAAGTCTTATAGAAAGAGTTGCTACAAGTTTACTGTATCTGCAAAAAAACTGTGATTAATGTTAGAACATTTCCAAGCCAGTGCTGCTGGCCTCTGGCAAACTAAAGATTCCCACTGCTAAACAATCGAGAAAAGGACCAGACACGGAAGCTCTGTCAGCAGAATTTTAGATCCAAGTTTCAGTGTGCAGAGGGATTAAACTGGCTTAAGGTTAAATCTTAGCCTCGGGCTAAAAATAACCATAAACTGAGAAAGTGCAGTGTGAGAAAGAGTTTTTTGGCAGTCATGAGATTATCTTTATAATCGGGTTTTTCAGACTGGCATTAAAAACCTATTTCTAAAGGAGATGTGGCTAATGAGGCAGCCTGACAACAGAAATGTTCCAGGCCAGCTAACTCTGTCTGATTAGCCTCGTAACTACCTGTCCAGGGATTCAGCCACAAGAGGTGTGAGCACCACGTTGATGGCTCCTTTCACCTCCACAATGGCAGTGGTTCTGGTCTGAGCTAGGGGCTGCTCCAGAGACCAGTCATCTGTGGTTGTGTCCTCGTCGGTGTTCTCCATGGCCCTCTTATCCAGGGGTGTATATGGGGTACTGCAGAGATATGAAGACACATTTGCAAGCTAGAAGCTGCAACCTCAAAGGACTGTAACTTGTGTGTTGCAGAGTATAATTAGCGATGGTAGGTGACTGACTGATACAAAGAAAACAATGCCATGAAGCTGAGCGGCAATGCAGTAACTTCATAATTAAGAGTTTTTGGAAAAATCGATGATTTTAAAGCAAAAGTTCCGATGAGAATGTTTCAACTGGAAGTTATAAAGATGAAAGCTCAAATACCTGTTGTTCTCACCCATCAGCTGAACGCCTCTGTCTAACAGTGAGCTGGCCGAGAGGCCGTGCTTTATTACCTGTAATGTATAAGAAACGGGCCCATTCTTAAACTGATGGTCTGAGTCAATAATGGACATAGAGGCACAATGGCAGCATTAACAGCATTAAAGAGGAAACAATACACGTGGACTGAGTCAGTAATCTCACTACATGAAGACTAATACTATTAAGATAAAGACCTTAAAGCTTGGGACAGAGAGCTGGTCAAAAGAGCCAGAGCTCTCCTCGCTGGTGGGCGTGTCCAGATCAAGGGGGCGATGCAGCGAAGACTTGGAGGTTCTTTTATTGGTGGGCTGCTTGACAGACCAATTTGAGACCTGGCAGACGTAAAGTTAAATAGAGGGAAAACAAACAAATCATAATGTCAGACTATACATGAACTAATTGTCCGTCAGGGTTGTAATGGTGAAGAATTTACCTGGTAGTGGGCCAGGTAGTTCTGGTAACACGCCATGACGTGAGGCTGTCGAGTTACCGGGCCCGGTTCCGCCAACTTTTCTGCCTCCACTGAGCTCTCCTCCTCCATAGCCAGGGCTGAGACAAAGGAGGCCTGAGATGTGTGGCTGGGCAGGGGCTGAGGCGGCAGTGGAGGTAGTGTAGGAGGCAGCGGCAGAGGACGTGGTTCAGTGATCAGCTCCCCATTGAGAACGTACGTGAGGGGACCCTCAACACTGTGGTAGATGGAGCTTCGGCTGTGGGAGGACAAAATATGAATAAAAAGGAATCAAATTAAATTGTCAAGGTATTAAAATAATGTCAGTGTTTTGGTGTGAAATGGTCTTTCATCGCATTTAAAAGCAAAAATGTTTTGAATGTACAGTTTTAAGCTCTTGAATTCAGCTTTATGCTTTCACAGTTTCCACGACTGAAACTTTTCACGAGCGCGAATCGATTATTTATGTTTTCGGGGAGGCTGTATCAATCAAAAAAGCGAGCTGAAATCAATGCGAGGGCAATTTATGGCAGCAGAGAAATGAGGAGGTAGTTTCAGAACGAGAGTGAAATCCAATTTGCGAAACATACCTGCAGTGAGTGGCTGCCCGTGGATCAAACATCTCATTTGTTCAAATCCCCTACATGACGTTCAGCCATGCATGCATGATTGAATCAGGGCAATAAAATAAAGCTGCACCGTATTTAGCTTCAGGCCAAGTTGCTTTACACATTGATATTTGCAACTAGTTTGGTATTAAACATAAAAATTGCATAACACAGTTCAAGTATTCCAACTCATAGTTGAATCGAGCCATTTTACAATCATTGTAAAGATTGAAGGTCGTCTTGTTACTTGTTTTTAAAAGGTCTCTGAATTTGCTTCCAACTCCAGCTACCTTCAAACTTCACACTCATTCTTTAGCTGCATTTAAACAGAGTTTGAATCTTAACATGTACAATATATATTAAAAAAAATCTTTACAACTGTTGATTAATACTATTTAAAAGGGGTAGCACTTTGAAAGAAATGCAGCAAGGTCAGAACTTTGCTAGACAGGTCATTAATTCATCTGCTCTTAGAGAAGAGGAATGAGAGACTCTTTGATGTTACTGTGAGCTGTCTTCAGTCTACATTCACCTTAATCCCCATGCTTAACCTTGTGCTTGATCTGACCATCCTCCCAAATTTTCAAACTCTTTAACTTTGAGAAGTTTTGCAAGCTTCCCTGGGGCTCAGCGCCATTTGGAGAATATTGCACGCTCCATTTTCTAAAGTATGTTATCATCTCATCTGACCTGTAGTTCTCCATGTGATACGGTGGCTGCTGAGGCTGCTGCATCTGCTGCCTCCTCTTCTTTTTGCGCCCTGGGTACGTCCCCGGTCCCTCATCAGCGCTGCTGATTGGCTCAAAGTCCTCGGCAGCGGAGAAGTAGGCCTCGCTGTCGGCCACTGACATGCTGGAGTCGGCAGAGCGGTACTGATGGAAGGTGTTCGAGTCCGCTGATGGCGTGAAGGGAAAGGAGCCATAGCTTCGACGCTGATGGGGGGAATCCAAGACATTCTCATCACTGCGGGAAACCTCGCTGCTGAACTGCACGCCTCCAGACAACACCGGTGGCGGCTTATCTGTGAAAACGGCCGCCGATAGGCTCTTGGTGCTGCCCAGCCGACCAGAGTGCACAGAGGACTGACGCTTGAGAGGAGAGCAGAGGGGTGAGCGCACGGAGGAGCGGTCCTGGGAGCTGTTGGGTGAGACCGGTGATACTTCTGGGACTTCCCCTAGGGTGCTACAAAGAAACCAGGGAAAATGTGACATTCAGCGGGCATGACAGGAAATACATAGATGTAAACATTGACATTAAATTTTACATCTAATAAATCAACAAAACTAGAAGAGTTCAATATTTGGGGTTCAGGATTTTGGGACCACGGTAAATTACATAAATGTGCTACTCACTCAGCAGGGCTTTTGCCATTCATGGGGAACACGCGTTGCTCTGTGCTTGGCGAGGGAGAATCTCTCTCCCCTGCCAGCAAGGGCAAGGCAGCACTGGAGGAGCTGTTTTCTTCAGAGGAAGAGGCCGAGCTGTGGGATCGTTGGGGCACCTGGAGACTGAGGTGTTGCTGACCGTGTCTCTCAGGCAGCTCAGGAGGCAGACAAGGAGAGTGTGTGTCTGTTTTCAGTCCCACAGCCTTCCCTCCTAAATTAGTAGGGATTAAAAAATATATATACACGTCAACATATTGTTTATCTAAAACATTCTCAGTCATAGAACCGTAGACAGAAAAGGACACGCACTCTTCCTGCAGGGTCTTGTATACTCACAGAGGTCCTTTTTCTTTTACTTATGAATTAAAAAGATCCCAATTATTCTTTATTTTTTCCTTAAAAGGAGACGCTCTCTTGTTGATAGTAGAAAATAAAGAATAAATCTTAACAAATCCATACCATCCACTTTGGGTGTTTCCTTTGTAATGATACACTCCCCAGGCTGTAGCAAAGATTGGCCATAACACATGTCTGACTCGGTGCTGGATGAAGAGAATGCAGATGAGGAGGAGGGCGTCAGATCTTCTAGCTTGAAGAAGTCCAGGCCCATGTTGGTACCGCCAAAGAACCTGCAGCCACCGAGGCAGCCGCAGCGGTTCCTGCTTCGCTTGTTCCGAATGCTGGCGTCCTCTGGCCACAGGAACCAGAGTCTGAGGAAAAGAGGGGGGATGTAAGGAGTGAATAAAATAGGAGAAATGGAGTAAGAAAAAGAGTTTTTGGGCTCTCTTTCTCAGCTGAGAAAAAAAGCTTTTACTTTCCCTGCTGTATGCCCGATTTTGTCCAGTCTCTCATATAGAGACGTACCTTTAACATTTAGTTACAGTAATAATACACACGCTGAAATATAAGATCGAAAACAAAGCACTCCACTAACACTGGTTCCTTAACGGATTATGAATTATTACATTCATAATCACAGCAAGTGACCAATATTCTAATATCATGTTTAATGAGTCAGATTACTGTAAATGACGAAACAGAATGAACGACATGTAAATGAGTTGAATAGCTTCATGACTGTATCAGTGACACATTCGAGAGGAGTGTGATTCAAAGTGTGAGTCCTTCTCTGAAAAGAAATGTCAGCATTTACGTTTCTCTAAAGCGTGCCGATTGGTTCAATTATTACCGGTCTCCCATGATTTAGCTCATGGGTGCTAGTGACTGCACTGCTGGAAAGCTGAGATTAAAAAAAAACAAATTAAACTTCTTTTTTTTTTTTGATAGTGGCTTGGAAAACAAAATGTTTAGAACGTGTTTTCTCTACCTTTTGGTCTGAGCATCGTGCAGTTCCAGAAATTGCCTCTGCACTTCACATTTGGCTGGGTGGTCAGCAGCCAGGGCAATATCTGCCGTGATGAGGTTCAGGTTGACTGCACCCGCCTCCAGCCAGACAGAACGTCGCAGCAAAGGTGGCTGACCGAGACCTAACGGCTGACCCGGACCTTGACCCTGTCCGGCCGGCTGCAGCCTGGTCACTTCGGTGTGTTGTTGTTCAATGTACTGCCGGATGTTTACATCCTGCACCACAGCGCTGATGCCCTCGCCCACTGCCTGGTTGTGCAGGTTACAATTGGCCACACGAATAATGCCCGTCTGGAGGTGAGGAAGAAGAGAGAAAACAGAGAAGATCCTCAAAAAGTATGAAAAAACAAAGTTAAACAGTTATATCTTCAGAGTTTTTTTTAACGCTCATTACCTTGACACTGGCAGCACAGCCATGCTCCACAATGAAGAGGTCAACTCCATCCATGGCCAGGCGTGTCATGGTGTACTTCAGTTCCTCGGATGTGCGACAGTGACCGGGGAGGCAGCTCAACTGAAAGACGACCATCATTTAGTAGCAGAAACCTTTGAACCTTTACTAAAAGCCAAGCTCCTGTTTAGTGTTAGACTTTAAATACTGCTGCACAGCCTGTAGACACAGTGGCTTAGACACTAATGAGGGCTTTTAGGCAGCGTTTTCAAAAATATCCTTGTTAGTATTCGAATACAGACAGGACATTATGTTGGACTTGTTCCATCATTTTATACATCATGGTGTTGTGTATGTACAGCAGATAAATAGACAGACTTTTTTCTCAGACTTTGTTTTTCTGTGAGAAAAAGTGCACTTTCTGAGTCACGCATCATTAAAGAAAGGTTCGAAGTGGCCTCCGTTTAGTTTCTGGTCTCATTTGAACATTTCATTTCACAAAGGACAGCTCTGACCAGCATTCAAATCTCACAAAACGCAGCCTTCAGCCATAATGATCTAATTTAGCAGCTTCCAGTGAGAGATTCAGACACACAACTGCAAACTAGTTCAAACCGGAGCCTGACAGCTACAGCAGAGAAAGTGAAAATGTGTGTAGAAATGAGTCTCAAATATCACGCAGCATTTCATTGTATGCTGTCTGGCTGCACCTTGGCATCGCAGATGCGACGATCAACACCGTGCTGGCAGATGACAGAGGGCTTGGGTTGTTCTAGCTGGAACTCTCGGGAGAACACGTGGAAAAGGAAAGTCTTAGCCCACTCAATCATGCTGGCCACCTAAATAATCACCAACAAAAACAGTCACATTAAAAAAAAGAAATAGATACAGTCATTACGGGGGTTGGATGCATGAAAAAAATTAAAGCACAGCACATTCAAACACAGCACTCCAACAAGCTTTTAAGTAAAAATCTGCACATTTCTTCAAAACTTGCAAACGCAGATTTGATTTCTACTGTACAGCTAATATAAACAGACCCACACACCTGTGGAACAGTGACCCTGCCGGTGAGACCCCCAGCCTGCATATCAATAAGCCAGGCATACTCCAGTGTGTCACTGCCCAGAGGAAGGCCCTGAGCGGAGAACATGGCATGGGCCCTCATCTGCAGGCCAGACAGACTCAGGTGGCCGTCCCTCAACACCCCATCAGCGGTGGGACGCTGTCACAAAAGAAAGGATTTGCACTTACAAAACTAACAAAAACTGATATGACACGATGCTTTTTTCCCCTAACGTGTGACCACGTTCTTTAATAAGCCTCCAGATTTGGCGTATTCCAAGAGTGCATATTATCTAGCCAAGGGAAGGACATGAACACAAATTCTCTGTCGAGGATTAGTGAAAGTTATTAACTCAACAGCAAATAGGATCTAACACAGCTAAAGATTACAAATTCTGCACAGTTGCACAATATGCAGCTGCTTATGCAAACATGTGGCTATTGCAAGCGTGATTCACATTATGCAACATCTACTGCAGGTTTTATGGTTTTAAGGACTGAATTGCCCTTTCAGGCTGACATTAATAAGTCAGTTTTTTTTTTTTATTGCTGACTCAATTAAAACGTGAAGCCACATAGTCTGCGTTGCTTCTTACTAATGCTTTTAAACAGTGTCATGTATGAATGTGGACTTTCAAGTAATATGTGAATAAATTCAAGTTAATAGCAAACTTCCACTGAAAATACTCCAACGAAACACTGCTGTCAGTTCAAAAGAAAGAGTGAAAGAAATGGCTGAATAACAGTTTTTTGTTGGCATATATTTTAAAAACCATAAAGGTAGACATGAGTTGCCTAGGCGTCGCTGACCAATGATTAAGATCTACTTAATGTATCAAATTAGCATGCTGTCATGCAGTTGTGCAGATGCTGTGTAATGCTGTTTTAACTTCTGTTGTTCATTTGTTTTCTCACTACAGCTGGTAAAGTGTAACTCTGTGCTCTCCTGCAGGACAGCCCTCTGAATAGGAATGTGGTTTGAGAGTCCAAAAATAGTGCAGCACTTAGATGCAGGTGCCTTGCGTCATCAAAAGGCGTAGAGGGAGTGAAATAGAAGCGCTGTTTGCTGAAAAGACGCAGAGATGGGACTAAAAGCGTCTTAATTCTCACATTAGTTGATATATATTTCAGAACTTCCAGGCACCCTACTAAATCACAGGAGCCCAGCATCAGCAGGTAGGTCTGTCTAATACCTGGTAGTTGTCACTGACAAAGATGTGAACGGGGGACAGGAGCAGCTGAAGTTTTGTCTCCTTGTAGCCCTTTTTCATCTCAAAGCACAGGCGCTCCAAGAAGCCGGATGGAGCTTCGGGACCCTCGCTGCTGCAGTGCTGTAGACCCCAGAGACAGTAAGCAAACACAGTGAGTCATCAGCACAGACACACACTGATGAAAACCTACTGACCAAATATAATAAATATATATATTTGAATGTATACAATCAGTCTACATGATGCAAATTTACGTTGTGCATTCTTTCTTTTTTCCTTTACTAATTAAAACACGCTATTTAATAACCAATTACTATACTTTAAAAGTACGGGTTATTTTGTTTGTCTTACACTTGACCGTTTCCAACTGCAGAGAGTAAATGCTTCATAATCATATTCTGTGCACTAACACTGCTCCCCACCCCTCGTTCTCAACTACTTGTGTCATCAGTCTTACCACTGGCAGCCGGCCGTGAACTTTGTAGAGGTTAATGAGCACGGTGATGTCCCAGGGCCGCAGGTCAAGGGGATGGATGTCTGAGGTTTCTTTATGCTCGCTGTCCTCCATTCCCAGTGGAGACCAGCCAAGGCCTGAGGAAGTAGAAGTGGACAACACAGGGCTCGACACGGCTTCCTCGAAGTCAGTGTACATGTCATCCTCACCAAAATAATTTTCCTGTGAGCACAAAATATGAGGCAGATTAGAAAGTTGTTCAAAAAAGGGAAACTTTTTAATGATTTCATTCCTCTTAAGCTCATCTGGCGCTCATGTTATCGAGTGTCTATTTATAAATTGGATCAATGACTACACAGTAAGTTATAGTAGCTGCTAAGAAGAGTACAGAAAAACATTTGTATTACTGACTGAAGAATTTCAGTACCTTGATCGAGATCAGAGCTCGGAGCAAAGGCCCATAGAGGATTATTTGAGAATCTGGCGACATTTCCATCTCCACATGAAGTCTGTCGGGGGGCAGCTCTGAGGGGTCAGTGGTTGCCCGACTGTGGGCAGCTGACGCAGATGTGTGAGCCACTGAGGTGTGTTCTGGGGGCCGCAAAGCCGATAGCATGGATTCCTCCATCTCAGAAACTGGGGAAATAATCAGAGCCGGGTAAAACAACAGTATCTAAACATGAATGTAAAAAATGATGACAGATTTTAAAGAGCTCATACTGAGCAGTTAGCTTACATGACTGTTTGAGTTGCTCATCAGCCTTCTGGGGATAAATGGGGTGCCAGGTGTAGTCAATGATAAGCAAAAAGTTGGGCACACTCCAGCAATCTACCCAACCAGATCTGATGTAAGGACGAGAAACATGGACACTCAGAGCACAGTCGTAATGCTTTATCACCATTTCAGATGGATTTTACACTTTATCGTTTGCTTCATGACCCGTTCATCCGAGGACACAGCAGATGCAGCAAATAGGTCACGCCTGATTTCTCAGTAGCACACAGCGTGCTAGCCCAGAAAGTATTCGATCGTAACCTCCCAGGGGGTTGGTGGGTGTCTGACAGTGCTGCGCCTGTGGGTCATGTATAATAAATGATCTGGATGTTGGTTATCATGTACCCAGTGCACAAGGCATGTGCTGCCCAAGAAGCAAAGGATCTTTAGAATCTCTTTTAACGCCCATTGACCGAGTAGTTTACACATCTGCATAACAAGCCTCGGTTCAATTCCTAGTTTGTCAACACTGATCTCACGTAGCTCTACGCACCCATGAGCCAAACACATAACCTGCCGAGTTTTGACAAGAAAAGCATTTTAAAAATGTCCTTCTCTTAAAATGTAATTTATGTTCTTCTTTATTCTTAAGCTCACAGAACTGAAAATACATTATGAGGATTCATCAGTCCATCAGCGATTTGTTAAGATCTGTAAGAAACATCACAGCGTAAGATAATTCCAGAGCTTGCTAAATAAGTAAGTTAGCTTTTAAACCTTGCTACACATTCATACATACATCTTTGTGGGACTTGGAGTCTAACCAGACCTTCTTCTCCTCGGTCACCTGCACCAACCCCTCTGGTTGGACACAGAGGTTTTCCCATGACAGCTAAAAGACACTATTTCCAGTGTATCCTGGGCAGGTTCGCCATGACCGAAATACCTCATCCGGGGGCATAGTAGTCAGACACCTGAAGCACCTCAGCTGGCTCCTTTTGATGTGGAGGAGTAGCTGCGCTACTCTGAGCTCCTCCCGAATGACCGAGCTCTTCACCCTATCGCTAACCGAGAGCCACGGACACCCCAGCTCATTTCTGCTGGTTGTATCAGCAATTTCTTTCTTTCGGTCACTACCCACAGCTTGTGGCCGTACATGGAAAAATAGATTGACCATTAATCACAGCTTCTCTTTTCACTCTCTCGTCTCCGCCTCAGACCAGTACAATCCTTGGGTACGGCTTACACAAATAAGAACAAAAGAACATTTAGATAGTACAGCAGCAGCACACCACTTCTTTATGTCATCAGAAGAAAACAACATCTGCATAGACGGTAGAATCATTCTGGAAACAAGTGCTGTGGGCAGACGCAGAGAAACTGAGGCACTGTATTTAAACAAAGCTCCGTGGGGAGAGAAAAGGATAACAGTTTGCTGCCTTTTTAAAAATGTGGGTCTAAATTCGCTGAGGTTGTGTCACAGCAAACAAAAGGGAGAGCATGTATCACGCCATTCCTGGATTCAAATCTTAATTCATGCAGTGAATAAACTGAAAAAGAAATGGCATAAAGAAAAATGAAGACCTCAAAATCCCCCATCACCTACATCGAGAAACACAAACTGAAGCTTTTGGAACGGCCGGCGCTTTACTCTGCTCTGAAGATCACTAAAAATTTGATGTGCAGCCCTTAAACATGTGCGTGCAAGACACCCTAAAATATCTCAGGACACAGAAATATGCAAGTAAGAGTGGCTGACATTTCCTAAATCGAGAATAGAAACATCCTCGGGGGTTTAAACAAAAAAAAGAGGGTTTGCGAGATGTGATATCTGTAAGCTATCCACGCTTTTAAAATTACTGTTCATGAAATAACAAGATATGACTGCAACAGTGCAAGGCTTATTTTTAAATTTTAATGTCTGTATTTACTACTTTTGACTTAAATGGCACACAACTGCAGCTTCATCTTGTATAAGATGTAATCGTGCATTTCAAAAGGTCTCTTTTCTGAGCAGAAGCGAGCTCCATAAAAAAAAAAAAAGTCTACTTCATGTCACTTCAAACCAACATGGCAGCAACAACTGATCAGACCAAAGCAGGAAAAGTGCAGGTTAGTGCTACTCTTACTTGAAATTACCTCCTACTATCTTTTTACCTCAGAAGTAAGAGATGTGAGTCAGTGTTACGGCGGTGAGTCATCATGCTCTTTGCTAACGCGCTCACTTTGTTCCCCCACAACTGGAGAGAAATGATTCTCGGCCATAACTCACTCTGCGCGGGTGATGTTCCTCCACCTCGACTTGGCGGGTTTCGGAGGGGGAGCTCCTTGATTCTCCCCCGGCATGAACATGTCTTGGGGCAGCTTCATGTTCTGGTAGTCTTTGGCCAGGGTGAGCAGGGGGCAGCGGCTCGGATGGCACTCTGGCAGGGAAAGTCGCATGTCTGTATCTTCTGCCTGAGAAGGACAAAGTACGTGAACATTCACGCACCCACACGCGTTCGGGAGTCGCATTTATGAGTACATTGCACATAAAAATAGTCCCCTATTGCATATTTATTTTTGGAATAAACTATAAACCGATTCACTCACCTTTAAGCTGAAGCGGGTATGGCAGGTGGTTGGAACAAACTCATTGAAAGGCAAAGTGAAGTCTATATTGAGCGTCTCGCCGCAGGCTGCTAGGTATACTATAGAAGATCAATAATGCAATTGATTAGTTTGCTGTCCTCCTAGGATTAAATGGAGTATACATATACTGTAAGATATATCATGACTTAATAGAGTTAAAATGCCTTGGACATTAGCTGGCAACGTTAAAGAGGTATTAAATTATTGCCTTCGTGGCTCTACCTGGATGTTTTTCTTATACTGTTGCTCAGCATATCCATAAAAAGCATAAACAGCAGGTTTTTTTTGACACACTGCAAAACTGTATCGCTCTATTATTACAAAGGCTCTGTGTTGTTTCACACACACATAACTTCCTTTAAAATGGCACATACAACGAGGAACGTCCTAACCAAATCAGGACATCGTTAAACACATTTGCAGTAAATATTCAGAGGCTTTTAAACTTTTAGGCTTATGTAATTAAGCATCTAAAATGCCCTAACCATCTCATCTTTCTGTAACCTTACAGTACCCTTGATTCATTTACTACTTTAACTTGCTGAGAATGAATGCTCGTCTGGTAAAGCGACAGTTAGTGCCTGCAGCACCTCGAGAAAGCACACCTACTCAAGATATTTTTTAAACGCATTAAAGTGATTTAGAAAAGAAAACATTTCATTTAACATGAACATCAGCTGTTCGGTACATGTTTCTTACCATTCTCCTGCTGTTTGGTGGAACAGTCAATCCAGTTGTGTTGGTTTGCTGCCCAGATCATCTCAAACTGGTGGAAAAGGATCTTGAACTTCCAGGAATACGGCACGAAAGAGTAGATATCGGGGGCGCTGTCACTCGCCCAATCCTGGATCAGATCTAAAAAAGAAGGAAAAAAGGGAAAAGTGATTCTCTTAGACACATTTCTTTTAGGTTGTTTGGGATTTCCTGATGTGTCAACATACACATGGACAAATAAAAGAATTTGAAATTTTGCTCACCAGTGAAGAAGCTTTTCTGGGCGTAGATGAAATGGTACGTGGCCTTGTACACCTCAATCTCACACTGCCACGACTGGGGCATGTTCCATACCCGGGGGTAGCTGGCTATTACGTGGAACTAAAAAAAAATAAAAAATGGCAAAGACAAAAGAAATTTCAACCTTTGAGGCAGCTTGTGTGTATGCAACATTAGTCACTGCCTTGGCTCCTCTCTCCTTGCATGCTGAGAGAGCTGAAGTGTAATATTGTTCGAGTATCTCTCCAAAATGTCAAGTGAAAAGCCTCGCCGCTGATTGCCTGCTACTTACGGCCAACATCTCAGCCTCCAGAAGGGTCCTGTACTGCATGCTGCTAGTGGTGTCCACGTGAAGCAGCTGACCTTTGATGGTGGGAGAGTAGCCTGAGGGCACAAGCAGAAAAGCAATCATCTTTCAAAAGCTAGAGCCACGGTTAAGTTCTTGGAAATATTGTCATTTACCAAAGCTGCTTATGTTAACTTCTGGGAACAGAGGTGAGCACTGACATAATTTCATCTGCTCAGTGTGAGACATCATCACATCTCAAAAACTATGGGCGCTTTCAACGTGAGATAAGGTTTTGTTTTGCTTTAGTTCACTGAGGTTTGCAGCCATTCGTTTATGCACAGCTCGACTGAAGTCCTACCACGGCATTTCAGTCACGCTGAGGTCTGAACTTTGACCGGGTTGCTGCAACCTTGATCCTTTTCTTTTTCAACCTGTAGTTTTGCGGCTGTGATGGGAATGAATGTACTGTTGCATGACTCAGGTGCTGTTTGATGGCCTCACATTTGACTCTAGAATACTTTGGCATACAGAGGAGTTCATGATCGACCCTGTGATTGCAACATGGCCAGGTCTGGTGACCCCTCCAAAAAAATGTAAAAATAAAAATCACCCCACACAGTTGTTATGAGGTGTTTGGCTTTTGTTACATATGACACTGTGCAATATATTATTTGTTAATGTTCATTTAAGGCTGTACTATTAAAGTATTATTAATTACCAATTACTATTATTAATTCCTATTCATTTAGAACCTGCTCAGGACTAGATGTGGGGTTTTTTTAACTTTTTTCTTTTATTATGTCCTGATGATTGTCCTTTTTACTGAGGACAAAATAATGATTCTGAATGATAAAATCTTTACTTTACAGTTACACAAGTTCACTGACTTATAACTTATAAAAATACTTAATTATGACAGTTCCTGAAGTCAAAAGTTGTTAACAAAGTTCCTTACAGGCCACGACTTAACAAATGTTGACAAATCTCAGTCTGTGTGCAACACACAGAAGAGAGGAGCTGAGCAGTTGAAGCTTAAGCTGCAGCTTAGCACTGCACGGTTAACCTCAATCACATACACCAATTGCTGAATGATTACTTTAGGCAATCATTCAGCAATCTTTAATTAGCAATTAGTCATTTACTAAATAAGTAAGCAGGAGTTAAGTTAAAACAACTGGTTATTTACTCTCCTTTAAATGTCTTCAGTTCATTTTTCAAACTATTTTTATATTTGTGAAATCATTCATAAGAACAGAGTTGTAATAAGATGCATTATGTAACTAAACGTTGTATTTAAAAGTTGAGTTACAGAAAAAGGGAAACACTCTCGAGGTCTTAGGCCTGGCAGGTGGCTGCCACGCTGAGTAATATCACAAAAGAAAAGTGCATGTAATGTAATTTCACAATTTTTACAGTGCAGTACATAAGAATGATTTCCACAGTAGTAAACCTACACTCCACACACTAACGTACCAAAGATTTTAATAGTTTCAATTCAGTACAGCCCCTGAATTGAATTTAAATTGAATGGAGGATGTTGCACAATTTACACTCGTTCACTTTAAGAAAAAAAATCATTTTTTAAAGAAAAATTAATTTAACGTAAACATTATCGAGAAATTAATTTGATGAATATCAAACGGTAATAAATATCTGAAATAATAATCAAAACAGAGATACCGTCATCTTCATCATTAGCCATACTATAAGCAGCTTGTAGAATCTGTCGCTGTACACTTAAATGAACTTATAGTGACATCTCATAAAGCTGCTTATCATAGCAGCAGTTCAGCCATTATTAAGTGTAAAAGATTATTACTACATGACGGGAAAACTGCTGCGTGCGCCTACATAAACCACAACCGACCTTGACCCAGGGGGATATTTGCTGATGTGAACACTCATATTTTGGTCTACTGCTGTTATTTCAGTGAAACACAGGCTTACCATTCTCTCCCACAGTCATGGGGATGTTGACTTCCAGGTAAGAGCCTGCACCTACATTCACATGAATGGCATTGGTTTCCTAGTAACAGGGATGAAGACGTATCAGAAGAGAGAGAAAGCAAGCAGCAATATCATACATGCTGTCAAATTATGAGTGGGCGCTTCAGAGAATAAAAATACAAGAAAAAAAATAAAAATCACCTAATGTGAAGAGAAACGTGTTCAAAAGATGTAATAAAATGACAATCTTTCCTGACTCAAGCAATTTGAGGTTTTTATTCAACGTGTATTAATGGTGTTATTTAGTATGCGCTTCACATGCTTTGTGAAGATTCCTGCCCTGCTCCGGGAAGAAAATATGAAAAAGCATAAAACATGAACCAATATCAATAGCTCAAACATGGTGAGATATAAAGACAAAGATGAGGAGAGCAGCAGGGAGAGGAAGAAAGATCAAAGAGTTTGGCAGGGGGGGAAAAAAAGCAGACAGGAGAGAGAGCAAGAGTCACCCTGTTTTTGGTGAAAAGCAGATCGATGGTGGCGTCAGCAATGATGTTCATACGAAGCTCGAAGGCCTGGATCTGCCTGGGTTTTCCCGGCTGTGCAACCTCGGTTGCCTTCATGGCCTGGTAGTCTGCAGGCAGGAAGAACTTCCACAGACAGTCCCTGAGAAAGGTAAAATCATATTATGGAGCCAAGTCTAAAGACTTACAAGAGTGAACTAATCCAGGTGTTGTAATTAAGGACTTGATGACACCAATGTAACAAAATCAGGTTTTTCCCCCAACTTCAGCCAGTTTCTTCTATCTATCTATCTATCTAAAATGGCCAGTAAAGCATGAGTTTTCTTTCGGTCATCAGTCAAAACAAAGACCAATCGGTTTGGATTGGCTGCCTTCCACAAGCCAGCCCTCAACAAATACTGGAGTTGGATGTCATTTCTTTCCCTGGTTCATGAGCGATAGGTCACCATCTCAAACACATTCATGCATGCTTTAGTTGGAATGAAATCTAAACTATGGAAGAGCACAATGACACTGAAAACAACTTCAGCAAGCAGGCAACAATCTGATTTTTACCTGTACACAGGAACAGTCTATACAGTGAGTAAGGAATGACCACGATGTTCAGAAATTTAACCCAATAAACAGATGAACACATCATCAGTGCACAGCCCACCGCTTGCAAAAGTTTCCTTTTTCTTTTTTTAAATGCCTAATATTTCATGATGGCCTCCACAGACAATCTCCAACTTCAGCTTCTTGGAGTGCAGCTGATGAAGCTTTTACCTTTACGCTCCAGATCGTACCATACTGTAAATATGCTTGAAAGTATAATTGGGCCAGGGTTAACATGCCTGGACAGCTCACTCAAGGAAATTCTTTGTATGCAATAATAAGTTTGTGGTATTACAGTGACAAAAATCCTGAGGAGGACCTGTATGAACTAAAATGAAAAACAGAGATGTCTTTACAACTAATACCTCCAACTGTCAGGTCGTACTCCAACAACATATTAGCTCAGGTTTCATCTTGCTGATTTTGTTTTGTCTGTCTGTACTCACCTCTGGCGGTCTGCCCAGGGCCCATAGTTGAAGTCAGTTCCTTTTCCACAGACGATGTCCAGACCCCAGCAGGGAGGCAGGTCCTGCAGCTTATCATCCTCACTGCTAGTCTCTGCTTCCTCGCCACTCTCCTGCTCCACAGGAACCAGACCTGGACACATACACAATGAAAATGTCAAAATCTGGGTATCAGCAAAAAACAATCATGAATACGCTTTAAAAGAGACAGCATAGTGGCTGGGAAATTTTACATTTAGTGTCAGCAGCTATCAGTTATTCATGTGTCTGTGTTAGCACAGAAATCTCAGGGATGTGTGCAGGCACGAGCTTACCTGGTTCATCTTGGTAATAATAGATGTCAACATCATTGGACTGCATCACAACAAAGCCCTCTCCCATCAGTCTGGGGGGTCTAGATGACAAATTCACAAAATGACAATTTAGAGGCCTAAATATGTTAAACAGAGACTAGGAACTCTGTGGCCTATTCTACTATACTGTAAACCCATGAGCTTTTAATGCAATGCAATGCAATTCAGCCTCAGTGTACTTGAAAGAGAGACATTCACTTGGAAGTGTAATTGAGTAAAAAACAACAGTAATTAAAATAAAATTATTCTAAAGTAACAAAAATCTTCTACTTGTGTTTTACACAAACCAACAGAAAAATATAAAGCCTGTCCTCATCCTGTCTGTGATTAAGATTCACACCATCGATATGCACGCTGCAGGATAAATGAGAAGCACTACAGAAAGTGCGCCGCGTAATGAGCCGATCTTTTGCAGTCATTATAATATGCTTAAAGAAATAAGTGGAAATAAAGAAAGAGGATATTCTACAACTCCTCTAAAAATGCTTTGAGGCAAAAAGTTTTATTACCAACAACACTGTAAACAGAGAAATACTGTTTATGTGCTTATCTTTGTTAAATGACTTGGACTCACTCGTCATTCTGCATGCCCAGGTAGCGGGGGCTGGGAACCAGCATGACCCGCACATTCTCCAGTGAGCCTTTGACAATGTGCATGTACTGGTCCAAGTGGCTGGAGGGTGGCTTGGTGGCATACGTCAGGAAGGCGTCCTCAAAGTTCATGCACAGAGTCTGCGGGAGGTAGTGGTTCCCAAATGCCACGCGACCCTACAAGACAGCAAACACACAAACACTGAAGGAGTGATTCCTAAATGCACTGAACACATTGTTTTTCTTTCACAAATGGTGATACGTGCCCCTAAAAGGTTTTGAGACATTCTTAGGTACTTACAGTGCTGATGTTAACTTTGATGACGGGAATGAGGGACCGCCAAGACGATGAGGGATCCTGACTTTCAGCTTTAATGTTGACACTACACAAGAAGACATTCAGTTTCACGATCTTTAAGTAAATGTTTCATTCTAGTCAGTTCACTTAATTTGACAGTCAGCAGGAAATGACAGTAGCTCTGTTGTGTCTGCACTCCTAATCTACTCGGTAACAACAGATAGTAAAGGGTGTGATATCATGCAGCTGTTTATCATTCACAACCACAGCACTATTTTGGTTCTGCTGAACTGAAACCATACAGACATACTGGTGAGAAAATATAAAAAGCTGTACTCCTAACGATGTTATCACAATTAACAAACAAAACATTCACTTTTCTAAAAAATTGTAAACAGGCATTTAGACTGTTGCATGTGTTCTCTTTGGGTCAGCTATAGCAAAAAACTGACGAGTCATCCGAAGACATTTTTATTAGATTTTAAGCATTTAGCAATCAACAACTTAGAAACTTCAAATAAACGTTGAAGATTCATGTCTTCCAAACAATATTAACAGTGAATAAAAAGCAAAGCTGCTCGATGATGCCATAGTTATACCTTTCCAGTGTCTTGTTACTGTCCTCTCGCCCCCTCTCTTCATCTTTTTTGGGCCTTTGAAGCGTGGGTTCCAGTCCAAAGGTCTCCTGCAGTCGTGCGTAGAGGTCAGTACGGTTATAGACATGGAACTCAAAGCCGTTGACAGTCACGTAAAGCCTCGTCTCTGCCTTGGGATCTGATGCAAAAAGAGAGACAACTCAGAACTCGAGGTGATGTTTTCACATGAAACTAGCTCAGATAAAAAAAAAGTTGAATCTTGATAGTCAAACATAGAATAAATAAATTCAAACAATATATCAAATATATCTTTTCTGTGGTGGACTAACATATGCATTTAAAAGTTTAATCTAAGCAGTCAACAAATACTCACCATGCTGCTTCTGCTTTGGGTTATACATTTTCCACCAACGAAATATGAGAAAGCCATCCTGTATCCTGTAACACACACAAACAACAATCAGCATGCAAATTATAAGATAAGAGTGGGAGGGATGGCGGAGAAGCAACAACAGAAACATCGGTCAGATTACCTGATAGACATGTCTTGGTTGATGTAGTAGACATCTCTGAACATGACCTTCCCCGACAGCACAGAGAAGGAGAAGGAGCCTGTGCACAAAGTTGAACAGTGTCAGCATGTTTTAACAATGGCAACATAAAGTGTTGGTTTAACTATTAAACCATACTAGTAACTTCCTGCAAAACTGTTTGGATCTGACTGCAATGTCTTCAATCCAAGCTTAACCAGTTTAATGAAACTTTACAAAAAAAAATGACACAATTATAAAAGCTCTGGTAAAATAACAGCAGCATGGGTGTTGCTGGGATATTTAATCACACTTTCGCTCTTATCAAAGAGAGAAAAAAAAAACACCCAAAAAAAACAACAATCTTAATTAGGATCTAAATCAGCAAGTGGGTCAGAGTCTGTCAGTGAGTGAGAAAGATGAATTTGAAAGCTCGAACATGATTTCCTGTTAATAATCTCTTTTGGCTCATAACGTGTCTTTCTCAGTTTCAATTACTTCATGCAAACAGAGCGACAGCACCTGAGTGCTTCATGCATTATCATCCAAGAGGATGTCTCACTCGCTCCAAATCCTGTAAATTCATGCAGGACTGAACTGAGGCCAAATAATGGTGAAACACACCTGAGGCATGTTTAAACCTGCTTAACACCTGGCAAAAATACCTCAGTAAAAAGTGTACATTCTCTTTAAATGCCATCCCTGGGTAGAAAAGACAATCGCAAACAAAGGGGTGACTGCTCAGTTTGTACCAGCATATGATGGCAAAGAGATGTCAACTACGCTTTGCTCTTCTCATTAAACTTTTATGCTGCCTTTGTTGTCATTTTGCACCTCTCATTCATCCAGTCAGTCAGGTTCAAGTTTGTGTTTGTGTTTAACTGATGTGCGTTTTTGAAAGAGAAGCTCACATCCTAAAAATGAAGTAGGATTTCACTGGATTGTGGATTGTGTCACCCATGTTTAGAAACTCAGGCTTGTATTATTTGCCCAGACGCTGTGGATATAATCACTGAGAGAACCTGGCTCATCATGAAATATTCAGCAGACTGAGTTAACGCCTTCAACTGAAAGCTTCCTCCTCCCTATTCATCACTGTGCGACAGAGCTCCTGACGAACACACCGATGTGAATGTAGCCATCCTTGTAGAGTCTGTTGATGATGAGGGTGAGAATGAGGCCGATGTTGCGTGAGTTGTAATAAGTTAAATAGATAATCCATCCACAGGACAGAATGGTGGCTGAAAGGGAAAAGAAAGGACATGATTTCAGTCAGTAGGGTAACAGAAGCTTAGAAATGCCGTTTGTAAACATGACAATCTAGTAGGCCAACACTTTCAAATATAATCACAATGCTTGATTAAGCTCTGTTGGGTCAAATTCTGTGCCAAATTCTGCAGCAGCACGAGTCATCATACTAGTAACAAATTAGGAACCCCACCTGAAAATACTCTGTTTCTTTAGGGATTATAATTAGTAATGCACATGGAATTCATATAAACTCCAATTCACCTGCTTTAGTGCAAATTCAGGTAAACCTGTTCTTCTCTATGAGAAGATGGGGTGTCACTATCAGACCTGACACTTTTAGTGTTCTCTGGGGACCGGCACTGTGAACCTCAGCTAACAAGCTGAGGTTCACAGTGCCTGTCTTTGAGCACAGGTCATACCAGGACCTTATGGTACCCTCACTGAGTTTGCTTCTGACAGGTTGGTCAGAGCCATTGGCATGAATAGCCCCCTGGAGGTTATTTCATTTGGCTCTGGCACTGACCCCTCCTACTCCTCCTCACACAACGGAGCAAGTACCTGTTCTGGTGCTGACTTTATGCACTTATTTGGCCCTGTCCACCACTCCTCCAAGCTCTTGAGACAATGCTGGCAGACAATGCAAACCTTACTGCAAAGGTATGCATATGTGCATATGCCATCCTAGAGAACCTAGACTACCTGTGCAACCAGAAGGATCTGCAGGTATCATCTCCACGCTAAAAGGACAGAAGCACATAGCAAAACTAGGGAATAATAAGCCAGGTGGGAGAGACAAATAGTTGCCACGACCTGCAAAATCTGTCCTTTTTGTTGTTTTTGCCTCTCCAGACCATCTACAATCACTTTCAACCAAAACAGGTGAAACTGATTCACAATGGCTTTTGCTTGCTGAGTGGACAGACCAATACCCCTAAAGTTTAAATGACTTTAAACAGCCTTTGTGTGCAGTGAATTGAATTAAATCACACTCTCATAAAGTTGCATTGACTGACATAATATTACTGCTGCAAAGCCAATACTTGTAACTTGCAGGGTAACCAACACTGAATTTAACAAAGCTACACATACAAATTAAGTGTCTCCATAAAAATTTTACTACTGACCAACAAGAAGCCAGATGAAGTTGGAATCATGCTTGGTAAGGAAATTATCCAGATCCACAAAGCTGGGGAAGGTGCTTTCATTGGTTTTGGCAGCATGTCCATCCATGGCTACAGGCTCGCAGTCTGATGTCTAAAACTGAAATGATCAAATGTCAGATTACTTTCACTGGCACATGAACATGTTTAAGTATGCACTGAACTACATTACTGCAGAGAAAGACAAATACTATGAAAAGTGACTTGTTACAACTACTATGCAGATAAATACAAACTATTTTTTTCCCCTCTAGAAACGTCTCTGCATCCACAAAACAACGCAGCTGCCTCCTGGCTTTCAACAACTTAAAATTATTCCTGGAAATCACAGGAACTGTTTTGGCACATAGAGTTCCAAAGGGGCCACCCACTTTCTCAGTGCACAATTTGAAAGCCAGCATCCGTGGAAGCACGGGATGGTATTAGTGGTCACAACATGAATATTTCACACATCCGTGAAGGCCTAATAAATTCTGAACAAGCTTTGAAAGTTTTAAAGAAATACTGGCATGCAGATGTCTTTTCTAGGCAATGCCTTGAAACTTGTTGAAACTACATTCTTGATGTTGTAAGTCTGAACTGGATGTTTAGACTCGTTAATGGCTGAAAAGTTTAGACTTAGGAAGTCCTGAAGAGCTAGGCAACTGAGATCCTGGTTCCAGTCTGGCTAAAATCACGAATGATGCAAAACACTAAATTCACCACACTAGGCGTTAATGCCGTCATCACGACTAACGCGATTAACAATTAA
>VOQK01004897.1:9305-20601 GCA_015052645.1 Benitochromis conjunctus
ATCTCTCTCGCAGCCAATCGCTTCGCTCGGTGGACAGCCGCAAGCGTGATGACGTAGACAAGCCCCGCAGCGGACAGCAGAGCTCTCAGACAGGTAAGACAACGGGACGCAGAGGGAGCCCATGCATCAGTCACTGTGGCAGCTTGGGTGATCACTTGTGCAGCATATCACACAAAAAACATGACACCCACAATATAGAGAGTTGCATTCACTTATAACACATCTATCAAAATCTCCCATAGTAGTGCCTCGTCCGCAATGGACTAATTCCAACATGGACCCTGCCTGAACATAGTAAAATTGTATTTTTTGTGAAATTATGACAGGACACAGTGCCCTGTCTGTAAAACAAAACATCAAATGGAGTCTTCCCTCTTTGTAAAAGTGATACTCCACCCAAAAGTTCAACAAGTTTGGGGCTGGAGCTTAACCTAGCTGAGCAGTGTTGGGTAGAATTTTATGTAAAAATAGCATGTTACATTACTGCCATTTAAAAACGCATCTGTCATGTTGCAGGTTTCCTTCTAGTGTAATGACTTTATTTCATTGGATAGTCGGTTTTGGTGGCATTTTTTCCTCCCACATATGGGCGACAACGAACAAAGAAACACAGTGACATATTTATTTATTATATATTAAAAATAATATATTTAATTGATTACTTATTCAACTAAATTGCATTATATCGCTTATTACGATGCATAATCCTGCTTAGTCATGGTCATACACCCAGCACTGTAGCATAGCTTATAAAATGGGCCATCATAGCATAGAAGTCAGTGGCATACACACATAGTATTTAATTACTGTGGTAGAACTATTTCCCCGTGAATTCCAAACATACACGGTGACATTAATATGATATTGGCTTGCTTTGTTGCAACCATAAACATTCAGAAAGTTCCTGCACTGCTGGAAGCTGCTGTGGAACATAACTAATAAACAAATATTCACATTAAACTGGATCTCAACTCTCACTGCTAAACTGGGCTAACCACCTGCTGAGTCCAGCTGTGGCTGGGGTTGTGGAACCCTGTCCCAGTTTTCAGAGGGCAATAGACATGGCACACCCTGGATAGCTTGCCAGCTGACCACAGCTGTTGGTCTTTGGAAAACAAGATAATATACAAACCCACAGAAATCAGTTGAAAATATGGGGGTAAAATATTACAGCAAAGATTTTGAATGGAGTATTACTTTTATTTGCTAATTGATTCCCTACTTCCTGTTTACTTCTTTCCCTGCTTCCCACCTGAGACTGCCCACTTTTCCCTTATTGGTAGTGACCCACTCAAGAGGCAGTCATGGGCAGTGAAAAGATCACTGACATATCCTGAGTCATGGACATTAATTTCCACTGGAAGTCAATGTCAAGGATATGACATCAGAAACTCAGATAGCAAGGCAAAAGCAGACCAAAAGCTGGGGCCCGTTTCAGGGCTGCCTCCACTGAAGGACAACATTTGGAAAGTTGTGTAGAGCGTTAGAGATTTGACGTTGACAGGATGTAGTCCTCAGGAAAAGTTCCCTTTCTTGTCTCTATTCTGTAGTGGTTTTGAAGATTGACTAGGCAACATTATCATTGTCTGATAAAGAAAGGGCATTTATCAGCACCTTTGGAACGGATTCATATACCTGTCAGGAAAATTTACGCCTTTAATGGAGGCAGCCCTTAAATGCAGCACAGCGAGGATGTACCCTTTATCACAGCACAACCCTTCCTCTTTTGGCCACAGAGGCTAGATCCTGCATGATAATTAGTTATGGTCCTCTCCTTTCCTTTCGCTCCTCTTTCTTCCCCTATCCTCCTTTACCTTTACCCATCCCGTCCTCCTCAGTAGACTCAGCTTCAGGTGAGGAGTGGTCATCATGGAGTGTGTGTTCTGCCACATGTGGGGAGGGCTGGCAGAGTCGCACACGCTTCTGTGTGTCCTCCTCCTACAGCACCCAGTGTAGTGGGCCACTGCGAGAGCAGAGACCTTGCAACAACTCTGCTGTTTGTCCAGGTAAGCCACCCCCACCCCCCCACCCCCAAATCCCTCCTGCTGTCTCCCTGCGCTCACCCAGCCCTCTCCGGGACCCTGCCTCACCCTTACAAGACCCACATGATTCAGCACCACAGTTGCAGCAAATCTGTGGCCTATGGGACAACCTATACCCTCACCTCACAAGCATGACTGGGTTTGCAGTTTAACAGACATTTAGGGCATTCTCAGACTCCCATACAAGCAGGGCAGACTTGCTGGAAGACTCCTCAACTTTGAAAGTACTATGACCACATTGAATTAGCATAGATTATCCCAGATAACTGCCCACAGTTTACTGTGGCACTGAAGGTATCGTGTTGTCTTGGTGTTTGTCTGTCTATAAATCATACGCTAGCTGCTCTGATTACAGTGCACGGTGCGTGGGACGAATGGTCACCATGGAGTTTGTGTTCATCCACCTGTGGCCGAGGTTACAGGTCTCGAACACGAACCTGCACCCCTCCACAGTTTGGGGGAGATCCATGTGAAGGGCCAGAAAAACAGACCAAATTCTGCAATATAGCAGTCTGTCCAGGTAAGGACTTCAGATTTCAATTTATTTCTGAAGATTTTCATGATTTAGGTCAGTGTTTCCCAAACTTTTGGAACCACGGCACATATTTCACATTAGAAAAATCACACGGCACACCACCAAACAAAAATGTCACAAAAAGCGTATTGATAATTTTTCCCCCGTCCACCAGGCATAGTGAAATTGGCTCAGTTTGTCCCCAGTATACCTTTTTTGCTTTCTTCCGACCACTCATGCTAGGGCCTTCATCTGGGTCGTTATTTTGTCTAGGACGCAGGTCAGATTGACTACTTTTTTTTTCAAATATTTATCTCTTGCTGTTACAAGCTGCATCGTCTCACAGGATGACTATTAATATGTAATTTCTTCTTTGTCTTCTTCTGTTTTACTGGCCGTTGGCAACCCATTTAATTAGAGCAGGTAGTTGTACTGCCCTCTAGTGGAAGAGAATGTAATTGTTCGGCCCTTTACGCCGATCGCTTAGAGTTCTAATCAGGTGGAACCAGATAATCTTCCACGGCATACCTGATCATTTCTCACGGCACACCTATGTGCCGCAGCACCGTGGTTGGGAAACTGATATAGGCCACTTATTAGATTGTTTAACATCATGCCAAACCCACACCCACTCACACTTATGTACAGGTGGGGCTGCATTCAACAATTGCTGGACTACTTTCCAAAACATACAAATTTAACAATCACTCCTACTTCACGCAGCAGTAAGCCAAGTGTGGGGAGGTGAAGAATAAGAAGAATTCAGGTTCCTTTTATTTCTTAAACCAAAAATGTACTTGATGAATCTGCATGTTTTTGAGTGTGAACATGACATTATATAACGTTATCTGTACACGTGCACAAGGATCTGACTGTTTCTGTGACCACAGGACTGGCCATGCTGACAAATCAGTTTTGGAGTCCCTTCTCACCCTGGAAACACACAACTAGTTTACCTAAAACATACTGAACCTATAGCTTGTCCCTGCAGTGTGTCTATTCAAGCAACTATAAGATGTTCCAGTAGAAATATTCATATTGATGTGAAAAGTCTGCTCAAGAATTGGAACGGTGCAACTCTATTTATAAAATGTATTTGTTGTATTTTGAGTGTTATAGTATTTAAAACAGACCTCGTTCTCTTTTGCTATGTTTTCTTGTTGCTGTGGTGATCCTGGGCTGCCTCAGTGGATGGCGTCTGGAATGAGTGGTCCAGCTGGAGCTCTTGCTCTGCCTCCTGTTCTAATGGGACCATGCAGAGAACCAGGGAGTGTAATGGCCCCTCATATGGAGGTGCTGAGTGCAGAGGCGAGTGGCTGGAGACTGTTGACTGCTTCCTTGGAGAGTGTCCAGGTAAGAGACCCAGATGCTCACATTGAAGAAAGATGGTTACTTAACTCCACATTTACTACAGATTACACAGACCTCCAGATTACTGGCATTGCATTTTATGTTGTATTGCATTATATTGTACTGACCTAAATTCATAACATTTTATTTCCTTTTCTCATTTCTTTAATAAAATAATTCATTTTTTAATTGCAGTGGACCTATTATGCTTATTTTGAACTCTGTGTTTTTATAATGAGGCTCTACTAGGTTATCATTGTGACAGAAGGCCAACAGCATGAGTGAAAGTGAAGATTTACAAGACAGCAGTGTGACTTGCTGTGGTGTATGGTTTGAAGATGGTAGAACTAACAAAAATACATGAGGATAAGCTGCAGGTGGCAGAGTTGAAGATACCCTGATTTGTATTGGGAGTGACCCAGATGCACACGTTTTTACACATTTACACATGTTCCTATTGTATGTCATTATTATGATTCACTCATTCTCTTAGTGGATGGCAAGTGGCAGACCTGGTCCTTGTGGTCGGGTTGTTCAAAAACCTGTGGAGGGGGGAATCAGCAGAGAAACAGGATTTGTTATGGGCCCTTTTTTGGAGGGCAGCCTTGTCCTGGAGAGCGGGAAGAGGTCCGCAGCTGTAACGAAAAGAGATGCCCAGGTCAGTGGGTGGGCACAGTTTGCTCCACTGCATCAAAGACTGAAAAGTGCACTACTTAGACAGTCCATCTCCTGGTTATGTGATTAATATAGTTGCATGGCACGCTTTGATTTTTCTCTGGGAACAGAACCTCATGAAATATGTGGAGAGGACAACTACTCTAACGTTGTGTGGAAGATGACTCCAGCTGGAGATACAGCAGCAGTACGTTGTCCCCCTAATGCCATGGGTGAGCTCTTCCTCCATGTACAAAGATTACATTTTCCTGTAATGGCGTCATGCAACAAGGGCTCATCAAATAATTAAGGGTTAATCCTCATGTGTTTCCCCATACAGGGCTTATCCTTCGCCGCTGCACCCTGGATGAGGAGGGCATTGCCTACTGGGAGAATCCCACCTATATGAAGTGCATTTCTAATGACTATCGCAGTATACAGACTTTAGTGAGTCTAAATAACTTATTCTTACGTCATTGGTGGACTTGCAAAAAAGGGGATATGAAGATATTGCAGTGTTTTAGATGTGTGTGGGTAAAAATGTGTGACACTTGCTACAGATGTTAATTCTTTTTTTTAATTAAGGCCACAGTCTAATGCCTGGGTTACATTGAACTGTTATTAAGTGTTTTATCACTTTTGAAAAAAGACATAGATACTTCTGCTGTGTTTACCACTAACTGTGAAAACTAACAGAAGCCACTTTCTCTGCTAGACTCGGGAGCATCTGTCCAAAGCGCAGCGTGGCCTAGTGGGAGATGGAGTATCAGAAGTGATGACAAAGCTAAGGGTAACATCCAGTGATGGAACCAGCTATAGTGGTGATTTGCTGGCCATCGTAGATGTGCTGAAGAACATGACAGAGATCTTCAGGAGGGCATATTACAGCCCCAGCAATGCAGACACGAGGGTGAGCTGGTACATGGTTTGCACCACAGTACTGCAGTGTGTAATACTGTGTGAAAGTGTCTTCTTCCCTTAGAGGTAATCTCTTAAGATCCACAAGGTCACTGGCAACCCATCTAGGGTTAAAGCTAGGATTTTTGTCTGTCTTGTTGTCTAACTCCATTGTGCCTCCTTCTCTCACCCGAACCGTTTTATAGAGTTTTTGCCCTTTTAGTATACCCAAATAGAAGATGGAAAACACTGGTTGGAGACTGTGGCATGAGCAGGTTGGTAATTACAAACAACCTCTTTGTGATAATATGGCTGGAGGATAGCCATGTCACTGCAAAATGACTTGGGCGACTAGGGCAACCTTGTTTTCATGCAGGAGTATAACCAGAATAGAACCAGTAGAGTTGAGTCCATTAATCCAAAGAGATGTGGTTGCTTTCAGACTTGCATGCAGACTGCCTCAGACTGATTGCAATATATGGGCAATCTGTCTGTGTTTCTAAGTTAGACAGCAGTTATTTGTATACAGTTTGAGTTATACCATGATGTTTTTGGACACAGGTTACCTCCCACCAGGTGACCTCTGCAATCTCTCTGCGATCAGAATTTGTTGCCCAGTGGTTGATTGTGTTGGTGATGGCTGCAACTACTTGAAACAAATGCAAAAAAAAAAAAAAAAAATCGGTGCAATCACTGGCTATTTTTTCCTAGTCTCAAGGAGATTGCTGTCTTATTTCTGCTCTCATGTGGCTGAGTCATAATAGAAAATCCAGTCCTAACCTAGACCCTAGACAGGTTGCTGGTGACCTGGTAGAGAGTAAAGACGCAGGATGACACATTTATACATGATGATATTCTGCTGATGACTTCTGCCCTACAGCTGGGAAAGCTGTATTCCCCTACCCACCTGACAATGTAAATGGACTGGTTCATTTACATTGAACATATCTACTCTGTTTAAGGACTCAAAGCATGTTATACTACAAAGGTATTGAATAAGAAAATGAAAAAAGAGAATTGATGGATGGATGGATGAATGGATGGATGAATGGATATTCTATTACAATGTGAAATCTAGCCTCAAAAGCACACATTAGTAAAAGTATTGATATGGCTAAGACATTGTAAAATATTGGGCTTCTGTAGTGACATTTTTCTTACTGTTTTTACTGCTTACCCATGAAGTTATGAATCTTATTTTGTCCTTAATCAGATTTTAAAGAGCCTTTAGTCCCTCCTTGTCTGAATAGTAACAAACTTATAATTCCATGCTGTGGACTGGCTGAAAACTGTCCAAATATTTATCCCTCACATTTTGTTACATAGCCAAGATGGCAGTCACTAAGAAGGGTCTAAAATGATTTCAAAAGACTGAATGCAAATTGTTTTTTTTTTCCTTTCCAGAACTTTGTGCAGTCACTCAGTAATCTGTTGATGGAAGAAAACAGGGAGAGATGGGAGGAAGCACAACTGGTTAGTATCAGCCTCTTTCTAAAATAGGACCATACCTGTAATTGCAGCTCCTTTTGAACTTTGTGAACAATAAAAAATCCAATAATGAAGGAGAAATACTGATGGCAGCAGAGATGACAAAGACACATGTGGACAAACAGCCCACCTGTGTCCTTACAGACAGAGGAGAAGCGAAAGGGGAATGCGAGAATTGCTGAAAGACAGAAATAACTACAGATAATGACGCAAACACCCACTCATCCATCTGCTGCACTTATTCACTCTGTGCCTCCAACAAGCTGTCCAGCATCCGCCTGTTCTCAGGAATTTCAGCATGCAGACAGAGAAATATTGCTAAATAAAACAAGCTGCTCTCCTCCAACTGCTTCAGATATCTTAAAATGGAAATGGCACACTTTGTGTTCCCCCAGTATGGTCTGAATACATGAAGGAGAGCGAGCATTAGTATTTCAACCACTTTATTGTTATGTTACTATCATTATTATCTTCAACATTGGGGAGTGGTGAATCGCATCTAATTAAACTAAAAAAAGATCCATTTTGCATTTTCATGCTAATAGTTTAATCATATTTGCATAATGATTCACTTACTCTATTACAAATTTTTGTGCCGTTTAATACTACAAACAATATGGAGTTAAAATTCTTTCACATTATTGAAGCGCCTCTTTGATGTGGTGAAGGCACTCGCAAATGTTCAGAGAAGTCACTTTTTAGTCTGAACTACTTTTGGCCTCTGACTTAACTAGGTTTACAGTAGTACAGCCATTTCTGTCAGCACTGATTAACTCCAACTGTGGCAGCTCTGCTTAGAAGTTTAAGGTTTTCTAACTTATTTTGCCTTTTTAAAAATAAATGTGATTTGATGTAATATCAGATGTTGCATCACTTCAATGTATTTAATCATAAAGTCAAGCTTTTAGCCTTGAGGCCTTTATCACAGCCATTTATTTCTCATCACCTGCATTCAGTAAAACCATGTGCCGTCTTTTTCTTCGGTATTGAAAAAAAGAACAAAGCTGCAGAATGCAGTGTATTTCCTGTCATCGAAAAGAAAAGACTGTGATGTACAAACTGTAATGTTCATGTGTGGGATATAAGACATCATGACACTGAATTGAAAAAGGAAGCTATGGCAATACTTGTCTCAAATTCCAGATTTTCTATAAAAGGCCTTTTGTGTGTCAAGAGCTTGCACAGCATTTCAGAATATTCGCCTCAAATCCATAATCCTTTTTCTTTTATTCTGCTCTCATGTGTCTCTGTTGTCTCAGCTGGGGCCAAACATCAAAGAGCTTTTCCGTCTGGTGGAGGACTTTGTGGATGTCATTGGCCTGAGGATGAAAGACTTTCAAGACATGTATGAAGTCACTGATAACCTAGGTCAGTCTTATCTCCATCTAGGAGATCTCCACACCTCTCCCTTTTTATCAAAAAAATTCTCCTATCATAGCTTTCTCTGAAGATATATCTCCATAACTACAATAGCAATGAATAAAAGTGAGGACACAGGATGCCAGCCTGATGGTTAAAGACATTTCCTTTGGGTTCAGTCTAAAAAAAGCTCCATCAGCCAATTGCTACATGCCGTTATATGCCCTGTCAGCTGAAAGGCAGTTTGAAGTTTCAATCATCAAAAGCCGATTTTAGCCCATATCAGTTTTTGTGTAGAGACCAATAAGTAACAGGAAACTGCAGAGGTAAAAGACATATTTCAGAAAAAAAAAGAACATTATTATACCTTTACTAGAACAACAGCTTGCCATTGTAGCTGTACTCCAAAAGGTACTGTTGTGGAACGCTTAAAAGGTCCAGAGGAGCTCTGTATATAATTTTATACCTTAATGCTTTTTTGGGGGTTTTTTGTAAAAATTAAAGCCAATAATTTTTGATGTGTTTGATTTTTCTAGCCCCTGACTGACAAGAACCGGGAGAACCTTTTTCATTTAGTAAAGGACACGACACAGTATTATTTCTGCAGCCTATCCCTGGAATACACCTTCAAGCAAAAGGACAAGCAGACATGCTCAAATCTACACCAGAATCTTCTTTCAGAAGACAGTAGTGCTAACCAGCCTGCAATGATATTATTTTAACTAGTCTGTGTCCTTTTTACCAGATAGTGAAATCTAGAATAAACATTCCAAATATGTACCTTTACTTCTCAGGAACATACACTGTACTGCATGTACTTTTTGGGCTCCTGAAGAGCACAGCGCACATTCCAGCTGACCTGGACATTTGCATTGTCACATTCAGTTCCTCCTGGTAATGTCTGCAAAAGTTCAGGTCTACAGTGCATGTGTGAAAACAACTATAGATACAGAAAATGAAAATGAACAGAAAACGAAGCAGTACATTAGGAATAAATTGGTAGCTATAGCTGGCATCCCCAGTGGTAAAGTGTTTTAAATGTCAAATATTAATTCAATTCACAAGCTATTTTATTTAATTGGATAGCTATGTACCTCCAGTTTTCAGCTCCAATGATTTAAAATGGCACTTTTGTAAAACTGAGCTTATTACTTTCACTCGGGGGGTGGGGGTTGGAAACAAAGCAGGTGAGACAGATATGTCCTAGCCTTGCATCTTATGAAGCTTTAGTCCATCCATTCTCTTTCACTTGTTCAGTTCACAGTGGTGGGTGAGTTGCTGGAGCCTATCCCCACTATACCATAGGCTGAAAGGTGGGGCAAACCTTGGATAGATCGCCAAGGCTAACACAGAAACTTGACAACCGGCACAGTGTCATTCTGTCCTTCTGTTTCTGTTTGCCTTGTACTTATATGAAGAGAATAACTAAGGCTCATTATTAGCACTCCTCAGGGCTGAAAGTCTTTAGATGTGTCTCATGGCACATCTACACATTCAAAACCACCTGCTGCTTCCCTCCATTGCTGTAAATGTCAACTTTCTTCAAACATAGGGAAAACACATAGTGTAGTCATCACAAAGGCTCTGAATCTCTCTGTGACCTCCGGATAAAAACGAGGCAAAGTGTGTTTGTTGAGTCAGGGGAGAGTACGTGGGAATTGAGGCCAGATGAGAGGTCCTGTTTATAGCGATGCTGCCTCTCTGTCTGCAGCCAAATAGCCGCCCACACTGGCACTGCATCCTTCCCTTAAGCGGCTGACCTCGTCTCTGCTCCCACTCCTCAAATGGGAGCAAAGTCATGCAGGGAAATCTACCATCCACTTCCAGCATCGAGTTTGATCAGACTTTCTTCTTCTAAACTTATAAAAGTAGTTAAGTTGCATAGAATGCAGAATTTCACCAAATTTGAATTGCAATGTTTTTAACTGCGTTGACAATTTAGTTAGTCTATTTTCATATTCTTCATTTATTTTCCTTGGAGGATTAGACTATGAAGATTGCATAAATCAGCTGCATCTGTTTTCTGGCCCACCTGCATGAAACTTTGGAGCATTTTATCTGGAAGCTCAAAGAAAGGATAAAAGAAAAACAAGAGAGAGAAATTAAATCACATTACGTCACTGGTGAAGCATCTAGCTTTACAGATCATACCTCCAGTATAAAGAAATGTCCCCAAACACAGGAAAAGTAGATTTGTATTGGTTATACAGCACAGAGCCAGATGATCAATACTATGTGGTTTATTATTAAGAGTGATATGACTGTCTTATGAATTTAGGTTCCGGTAAATGCTAAAATGCTTGAATTGATAGATGGACTGGACCTCTGGTTCTTGAAGATGTTTCGCATCTTATCCACCTCACCTCACCACCTTCAATAGTTCTGAGAGAACATATGTATCCTGAGTTAGTTTGTCTTTTTTGGCTCTCTGTTCATTCCTGAATTGAATTTAAAATCCTTCTTCTCAGTCCTGAATGATTAAGTCCCATCATATCTTAACGACAGCAGAGACCCATATAATCCCAGTAGATACAGTGGCTTGCAAAAGTATTCGGCCCCCTTGAACTTTTCCACATTTGTCACATTACAGCCACAAACATGAATCAATGTTATTGGAATTCCATGTGAAAGACCAATACAAAGTGGTGTACACGTGAGAAGTGGGATGAAAATCATACATGACTCCAAACATTTTTTACAAATAAATAACTGAAAAGTGGGGTGTGCGTAATTATTCAGCCCCCTGAGTCAATACTTTGTAGAACCACCTTTTGCTGCAATTACAGCTGCCAGTCTTTTAGGGTATGTCTCTACCAGCTTTGCACATCTACAGACTGAAATTCTTGCCCATTCTTTGCAAAACAGCTCCAGCTCAGTCAGATTAGATGGACAGCATTTGTGAACAGCAGTTTTCAGATCTTGCCACAGATTCTCGATTGGATTTAGATCTGGACTTTGACTGGGCCATTCTAACACATGGATATGTTTTGTT
>VOQK01004898.1:40046-51326 GCA_015052645.1 Benitochromis conjunctus
CAATGTATTTGATACATTAATACAACCACAGACATAACTAACGTAAATCTTAAACACACTTTGATATAGTTCATGTAAGTTATAACATTGATTTAGACAGCTGATATAAATCTATGCTCTTCATACAAGGCAACAGCTCCTTGAGAATTTATTACGACAGTGCAACATTGACCTGTAGATTTTACTGCCTGTTGTTAAACTATACAGCAGGTTATGGCATGAGTAGGGCTCACTGTGAAAACAGTGATTGAAATGACTCAAAAATGAGAAAAATGCACTTATTGTTAACATTTATGTGACCAAAAATCACCATCAGTTTGATTTAGGTCTAAATCATGGTCATTGTTTTGGTGAACAGCTGGATGGTGTGTTGCACATGTGTGTGTTGTCTTTTCTTAGTAGTTGGAGAATTTGAACCGCTGTTATTATGGCTGGCACGCAGATACTTCTGGGTCACATCTATTTGTTAGAAACCTCCCTAAGCAACATTAACTACACAACCACACCTATAATTTTATTTCATGCTCTTTTTCTCTGCTGTGACTATCTGCCAAATTAGCGCTTTCACCTGTGTCATGTTCCCACCTGTGCTTCACCTCCAGTCACCCCTCTGTAGTCCTGTATTATCCCCTTTGTCAGTTTACCTCAAGAGGCTCTTTGCTTTGTGCCTGCCATTTTGGTTTATGTCGGGTTCATTTCTTGTAGTTTTGCCATTTTCTACTTCACTACAATTTGTTAAAAGCAATAAAGAGCTAAACTGTTTAAAGATTACAGCTGATGGTTTTGAAATTGCATTTTAAACATGTATTTCTTAGGCTTTTCATAGACTGTTTACCCAGGGACAAGTGATTAGTACCCAAAGACCATCAACCTTTCTCATTTCAGAAGGTGAAACTTATCTACTGGACATCTGACAAGAGCTGAAAAATTGGGGAACAAAATTTGAGCTAATTCTTAAAATCTATCTTCTATTCAGCTATTCAAGCGACATGCCATAAACTTTGTAACTGAACAGGATGGGGTCAAACCACAGCTACTTCAAGCCTGTGTAAGGGTCCAGAAGAAATTCTCTCATTTATTCTGAGCGCTTCCCTGTTGAGAAAATCCTAAGAGGACTGAATCTAATCAGAAGTAGCAGATTACAGGTAATAAAAAGTGTGTCTATAAATATATAGTGCAGCTTTAACTCAGATCTTTTTTTAAGTGGTTCATTAAGTCATACACACAGAACTATCACACTAAGACCATGCTACAGTCAACACAAGAATCAACTGACTGGACAGATACATAGCCCCCAAAAGGCTTTGAACACCACCAAATTTTGAGCAGTTAACCAACCTTGTCTCTTGTAGATGGGTGGTTTTCTATAGATGTTGGTTTCCTCAGAAGCTGAGAACAAAAAAGAGAATCAGTTGGTGACAAAAAGCAAAACAAAAATTCGGATAAGAGGAGAACTTTGACCTTTAACTAATTCTTTAATAAACCAATTTCTTTGTACAGTTAGACAGATATCTTATTGATCCCACAAGGGAAAGCTACTGTACATAGAACAAGTGATCCACAAGTTACTGTGCAGAGGACATTTCTATCACTCCAAAATCCATACAATCATCCACACGAACTCTATTCAGAGAAAAGCAACCACTGGACTCTGCCCACCTTCACATAGAGCATATCTGAGCCAGTGATATCCTCCCAAGACAAAGTTGTCAATTCCTATTTGTATTTCCTTTAAAACTGTACTTGAACGTTCAAAAACAGTCAAGTGACAACCAGATAATTCACAACCAAATATCTCATCCTGTAGTCAAACTGTTGCTAGACGGTTTGGGCAATGATTTTTCTCCTCTGAACCCTGTCACTTTCTTTTCAGAATTTAATTTTTCCAAAAGCACCAATTGTTTTCATCCCTTTCTGCTCCAGTGCATCCCAGATGGAAGTGCCAGCTGCCATTTACATCTCCACCCTTCTTCAACCAGTTAACTATTGGAAAGGGTGCACTCATATTTTTTATGTTTTATGCTGAATGGTGAAGTCCAACTTCAGCGTAGGTAATCCCTCCATCTACATGACTGGCATCCATTCAATTCAATTCAATTTTATTTATATAGCGCCAAATCACAAAAAGAGTCGCCTCAAGGCACTTTGTGTTGTAAGGTAAAGAGTCTACAATAATACAGAAAAAACCCCAACAATCAAACAAGTGTTTGCTTTGAGCAAGCACTTGGTGGCAGTTTCTACGGTCTTGCCCACTTAAAATGGGTTACATGTGGTCATGATGTAAAATGAGTGACATTTCTGATCTATATCATTAGCAAAGTTTCTAATCATGAACCCCTTTGCTTTTCATGTGAGATTTCTTTCCTTTCTCCTAGCTTTTGCAATTCTTATTCCTGATAACGATCCTTTCTTTGAGTAACTAAATCTAAACCTAAATAATTTTTCCTTGTGTGGGTCATGCCCATTTGCTGTATTGCCCTGAAAAGACTCTAATTTGTGTTTTAATCTACTACCAATCTTTTCTTAATCTCCACTGACTTCAGAAAGACTGACAGAAGGGCTCTGCTTCTGAATGTTAAATTGCCACAATGGGTGCTGAGGGTGTCTTCTGTAGCTGTATAGTGATCTGAAAAATCATTAAGGTGACATCATGGCCCTACTGTGAAATATTGAGTGCGGAGCTGTGAATGGCACACTTGAATTACAAAGCAAGACTTTTATTCAGGCTGAAATCAAAGTCCAAAATGTTGAAAATCCATAATGTGGCATTAACAGAAATCCAAAGTTAAAACATCACTCAGCAAAGGAAAACAGGAGATCAAAGAAAATACACGCAGAAAGAACGGGAACAGGAATGTATCGTATGTTCTGAACACTGATGGGCTGCTAGAGAGCTAGGAACGAGGCACAGGTGAGAACAGACAGGAAATTAAAACTAAAACACATGCTTTTATAACAGAAACCCAAACTCAAAACTACTGACTACAAACTAAGACCCAAAGGTAGGATGGATATGTTTGCCTTAGAGTTTATTATTTTGTTTATTAAACAGAGATGCTGATTACCAGAATTATAGTAATCAGTATTTTTTTTTGTTTTTTTACAGAAGTCTAGTATTTGCTCAGATGCAGGGAGGAAAATAAAATCTGTATTTCCACATTATGTCAACCATCATCTACCGTTCTTTCATCTTCATTCTCATTTTCACCTCATACAACTGAAGCTGAACCTGCTGCATCACCTGCCACAGCGACACTTCCTCACTCAATTTCTTTCCATTGCTTGTACTATTTGTGTTGTTAGCATCACTTGTTTTCCCCAGAGAGGGACACCATTTCTGGGGAGAACACCGGTACAGCAATGCGTAGTTTTACACCAACAATTAATGAGACAATTAATTCAATTACCCTCACGTTTCTTTAAAGATTTCATGCAAAGTGTATATAAAGGTAAATCTATACCAACCACCTTCCCGTACTCACTCGCTCAAAATCCTAGTATGCAGTGCATAGAGGAGAGCAGAGGAGTTAAATATTCTGGCTTTCCTTGTTTAACCACCCCCACCAAATTGTTGTATACATTTACAGTCTTAAGCATGACAGAAGCTGACAGAACAGGTGATAAACTGGTACTGCGGAGGTGCTGCCTTGCATCCAGACAACCTGACTAACATGCAAGAGGTTGATTAATACTGCTTCCCAAGCTTAATACAGGAAAGAAAAGCAGGCGGCACAGGAATAAAGATGAGGGTGGAGAGCAATTAAGGTTGATCCAAATTAAAAAGAAAAAACTAAGAAGAGACAAGAACAGAACATGGCACAGTAAACTATAAATGTGTTTTAGCCTAATAATGAAGAAAAACAGAAAATATTTCCACTCACACAGTGTGCCATGAATGCAACCAAGTTTGAGATTCGACTCCCTTATTTGTATGCACTAAATGTGTATGGACTTATGACACTCTCAGACACTTTGAATAAAAGCATCCAGCAGATACATTTCGCACTCTGTTGAAAGCAAGCAGGAAGTGCTGTTTCAGGGCTGGCAAGAGAAAAAAAAACCATGAGGAAACACAAATTGAGAAATAGAGTGGGGGCAGGAAGAGGGGATGATGGAGGGAAATCAAATATGCAGCTCATATTGAGAAGAAGAGGCCTTTTATATTGAAGGGAGCAAAGATAGAGTGAAACATTCAGGGATGAAAGAGGCGTTAAGTTGATAAAGTGGAGGGTTGATGGGCTCTTAAAATCAAATGAACCGATATTTGTTGCAAGATGAAAGTACTAAAGTACTCGTATGTTATACAAAAGCTACAAATCAGTAAGACAAAATAGACAGAGTGCCCATTGGTCAATGAGAGAGGGGGATTAATTAATTTCATGGTTGTTAAAACATCAATGAAGTAAGGACAAAGGCAAAAAAGCAAATAAAATAAAAAATAAGATGAAAATGAATGAATTATAGAAAAACTTTTGTTCCTCATCTAGATGATGATGATGGATCATGCTCATTAGTAATTAATATCTTAAATTACTTTTTTTGTGAGTTATTTTTTGGGGGGGGTAGATAAAGACCGATCTTCCATCAAAATAATTACACAATATTCAAATTTACTCTTCAGTTACAGTCATGGTAAAAAGAAAGTACACCCTGAATTCTAAGGTTTTTACTATCACGACATTAGAAAGAAAAAGGACATTAACAAAAACAAAAATACCGGCGGTGGCCAGTGCTACCCCTCAGGCTCCTAGTAGATACACCTATACACCTATCTGAAACTCCTACATCACCTCGTTCTTGAGTTATTGCATTCACAAACCTGGGTGTCGATGTTGCCCACCCACCCCCTCACCCGGGGATCCCCTGAAATCTGTCACCACAAATCAATAAATGTATAAAATTACAGAAAAAAGCAGAGTGAGCAGAAATTCCTCTATAATGTGAGAGATTGATAAAGTTGTATAGAAAATGTTCATTTCAGTTTACTACAGGTGGTTCTACAAGCTACTGAATCATGGGGTGCATTTTCTCTTTCACACACAGCTTCTACATTTTGGCTTAGTTGTTGTTAGCTAGTTGCTTGTTGTTCAGCTGAGGTTGTATTTACCGAATTCTAACAGCTGCTCAGGACCACCACTCATATGTAAAACCTTAGAATTGAGACGGCGTACTTTTTTTTTGCCATGACTATAACGGTTAGTTTTTTTTAATTTCAAGAAAAATAACAAAATATCAAATTATTATTTTAATCCGATTAAAACCTGCGTGCATGAATGCAGGAGAACAGCTAATATATTTCAAGGGTAATAACAAACTAGGTCCATCAGTGACGGACCTGGTATGTACTGTAAATATTTGAACTGTGGATTGGTTTTGGACTGACGTGGGGAAGTTTTGGTTAGTTAACAGGTTAGGGTCAGGGCTACATACACAGTAACGGCCTACCTGGCACATGGAAATGCTTGGGGGCTTGGAAGGTGTTGGTGGGTGTAGCACACCTGGGCTCTGGCTGACTATAATAAGGAGAATTCCTGCCACTTTCACTGCCTGCACTCATCCCAGCCAATCACAATGAGAGAAACCAAAGCATCAATGACCCACATGCACAAACAGTAAGACAGACAGGATATTGAGAGATACACTGACAAATAACCCCATGGATTACATGTGCATGTAAATGTGAGCTGCACCCACACAAAGACCTTCTATCCAGTTATTTTTCTGTGTGTGTGTGTGTGTTGCGTGTATGTGTTTTTGCTTGAGTGGGAGTATTACCAGGGACATAATAATGCAGTGGGGAGCCTCCGTGACGACTGTGTGCAGGTGAGTTGGTATAGGGAGAGCTGGAGGAATGTCTTGTTCTTAACTCCATGCCATCCAAGAGATCCTGAAAGGAAAGGCTTCCTTAGAGGCTGTCTGAGTAATGTGCTTTAATTTACTAAAGGCAGTAAAGTAGACCGCAAGGTTACTTCCACAACACAGTTTTAATCATGCTGACAGCAGTTTATTAACCTACATGGTGCATATGCTGCTAGCAGTCCTAGTGCACAAGCATGTGCAGATGTAGTCCAAGACAGACAGTGAAGACTATCACAGTGCCGTTACATCAATGGCACACATTAAGGAAATATTTTGATGCTTACTATCCTTCATGCCAACACTGAAACAATAATATTAGCATTCAAATAGATGTGTATTAAATATGCAAGTGGTTAGGTTAGGCTATCTTAGCGTAGCGTGTAGACTGGAAACAGAGGAAACGTACAGCCTGATGGGAACAAAATCCACCTACCAGTACTTCTAAAGCTTACTAATTAAGATACTATATCTCAAGGGTGCAAAATTATGTCCCAAAATATCAAACTATGTCTTTTTGTATCCTTTTTTATCCAATCTGCTATTATTGGTAATTAATTTTCATCAAAATCTGCTTCCAGAAACCCAACACTTTGCAGTACCTCTGGTACAGACAAGGTAACTTATATTACCAAGATTTTAATGTGTATATACAAAGTACCGAATACATCAAAGAAATGAACCTGTTATCATTTTGATCTACTCAAATGTTGCCTGTGTTCGATATCACTCAACTTTACTGTTTTGCATTGTGAAATGAAAACCGGTTACATCTGTTTTCTTTTGTATTTAATACTTTAGAGTAAGGCTTACCTTTTTAACCATTACGCAAAGAGCTGGGGGGAGTACTTACATGGGAGTATGGTGATAAGGAGCCCAATGACTGGATATGAGGAGAAATAAAAGATATTTGTTACTGTTCATTATTCTCGATATGTTATGGTCAATTTATTTTTACTGGAAGAAATTCAAATAGTGCGCGCGTGTGTGTGTGTGTGTGCGCGCGCGCGCATGTGTGTGTGTGTGTGTGTGTGTGTGTGTGTGACTACCTGCCTACGGTTGCATCTCTCCAGAGTGTCATCTGAGAGGTGTGTCTGTGCATTGTCGGCCTGATAAGGAATAATGTCGGGGCGCTGAATGTCATATGTGGCTTTGACCCTGGGAAGTGCTGCCAGCTGCTTATATTCCAAAACATCCCCGTCACCCTTAGCCTGTTAGAAAGAGACAGGTAGACAGGGATATACAATATAAGAGGACCAAACCATAGAAGACTGGCTGTAAACAGCCAATCTTGATCACCGACAGAAAGGGCATCCATGGAGACACAAATTCTTGCATAGAAAATCACACATATGGAAGTATACAGGAAGGAAAGTGAGGGGATGGTAAGCATTCAGGTGAACAGGTTAAACTGAAATCTTTGATGGGCCAGTAAAAATTTAAACATGACATAAAACAATCTAAGATGGAGCTAAAAAGTGTGCACTGTAAGACAATAACTCTGGATAGGAAACTAAAGGGCTTAAGCTAAAAGCCTGCGTATTATAAAAGGCATATTAAGGCTTTAGTAGTCCAGCACTTTGCTTTTAGCAGACATACAGTAAGGCAGGGAGAGGCAACAGACAGACAAGAAGTCTGCTGAGAGACTGATAGCACAGACCGCCTGAGCTTTCAGGGTCTCTTTTGTGCTTCTGTCTATGCTGGTTATGTTTGAGTGACAGATGTGACAGTGACAGCTGAGGGCGCAACCATGGCGTAGCCATGGTGATGGTTACTCACACAGATGAGCCGGTGAGGAGATCCAAGGAGAGGAGAGGAGCCTGGAGGAGAAACGGATGCTGTCTCAGAGGTACGTCTCAGCTGGCAGGACAAATGTCAGCGAGAGCAAGAAGGTGAGTAAAGTTAGCTTAAATGCAACAGTGAGCCAGAAAAGTACTTTAATTTAATGTATCACATGTATTTGTGCATGTGGACATTATCAAAATGACCCACTAAAGTTCAAACTGGGCATCAGAATGGAGAAGAAATGTGATTTAAGTGACTTTGAACGTGGTATGATTGTTGGTGCCATGTGTATTTCACAAACTGATGATCTACTGGGATTTTTCACACACAGCCATCTCTAAAGGTTACAGAGAATGGTCAAAAAAGTGAACTTGGAGCCGATAGGAAGGCAACAGTAACTCAAATAATCACTCATTACAGTCAAGGTATCCAGAAGAGCATCTCTGAAAGCACATCGCCTCAACCTTGAGATGTTAGCTGAGAACAGGAAACTGAGGCTATATTTCACATCGGTTCACCAAAACTGGACAGCAGACGATTGGAAAACGGTTGCCTGGTAATGAGCCTTGAGCTTTCTGCTAAAGCATTTGAATGGTAGGGTGACAATTTGGTGTAAACAACATGAAACAACATGATCCATCCTGCCTTGTATCAACACTTAAGGTGGTATAGTGGTGGTGGTATAATGGTGTATGGGGGATATTTTCTTGGTACACTCTGGAGCCCATCCTAAACACTCAGCATCAAGCCTCAGGGTGCTCATCTTCTAATAGCTGCAAGTTAACAAACCATGTCACACCAAGCTATCCCAAAAAGGGAACATTACAGTGAGTCCAAATGGCCTCCACAGTCACCAGATCAACATCCAATAGATGTGGTAGAACAGGAGATTCACATCATGCATGTGCAGCTGCAAAATCACGCAACAACTGTGTGATATTACAATGTCAATATAGACCAAATTTAAAATAAAAAAAGTAAAATAAAATACTTTATGTAACAAAGCCAGCCTCTCACTTCAGTAAAAGTGTGTTTTATTAATGCTGCATATTCTTTTAATGCACAGCAAGTGGATGGAGCTTCTCTGCTCACAGCCAGAACTGTGTGATATTAGTGATATCCACTCTCTTCATTCAAAGTCAAGACTTTAAAAAGGCAGATACCTGACTTTATCTTCAGTATTAATGGTTCAGGCTAGAGAACCACTTTGTGTTGAATATTATAACTACAAACTAACACTTCTTACCTGTGATGTTTTTACTGTGACAGCATTATTAAGCCAAGTCTTAATCATGTACGTGTTCTTGTAAATGTTCCTCTATGTGCTGGAATAGCTGAATCTCACTTTTTTCTTCACGTGTTCACGTCTCAGTTAAGCTGAGCAATCATTTGACTATACAAAAGACAACACATTTATTCATATTCCCTGTGTGCGTGCGTGTGTGTGTGTGTGTAAAGTTACAACTTCCTCTTCTGCCGTGGTCGATGATTATTATTTGCATTTTCATGATAACACACAGGCTCTGACAAGAGCTGTCAAAGTGCAGGTCTGCAGCTCTTTTTTCAATTAAATGCTGTTTTGAAAAATACAATAAGACTTTATAATAAGAATAAGAATAAGAAAACCTTTATTTGTCCCACAATGGGGAAATTGCATTGTTGCAACAGCAAGCACAGTACACAGCAGAGAGCCAGAAGTAGCAAGATGTGAGATAGATAGGAATTAAAATATTGAACCTCTTTGGACAATTTCTGTTAAATAAAGCTACAACACTAGTGTGGAAACTCCTGGTATACAAAATCTGGTGACGAACTATATATTACAATGAAATCTTTCATAAATTAACAGCAGAATAAAGTCTATTTATCCAAGTTTTTATATATCAAACTACATTCACTGAGGCCAGATTTTAGTACTTTTTTTTTTACAATGCTAAGAGGGACATACCTGCTTTTAAAACAACAGTGAGACATTTCAGACACAGCATGAAAGAGAGAACCAGTGAGAGGACAAAAACAGAAACAGAGAAGAAGAGCAGGGACTTGCAGGTATTTTGAGTAACACTCACCCTTAGTTTCCTCTCCAGCCGAGCTGCTTCTTTACACATGGGGTGCCAAACCTCTGAACCTGCGCATACAGACATGCGATTTTATCTCAGTTTACTTTGTTTATTGCGTGTGGGCAGCAGCCATACAGTTTTATGGGATCCTATGAAGAGCAGATCAGCTTTTCTCAAGTGCATCAGCATCAATCAAAGGCACACACACGAGACGCTGTGTGTGTGTGGAGGCAGTTTGTCTAACCTGATAACAGAGGATGTAGCTCTTGTGGTCTCCTACACAGATAAATATCAAGAGGGAAAAATACAAATTCTGTCCACCCCTTCGTCCAAACTAAAATATCCCAACAATAATTAAATAGATGTTTCTCTTACAGTAACTCATCTCATTCATGACAGTACATGTCATCATCTTCACCTTTTGTTAATGTTTAGTGACATTCTGAAAGTGTTAAAACAATTTAAGACATGTGATCTAAAAATTGTGTTGTGCTGTGATTTCCCCCTTTTTCCATGTCCTCTGCTCGGTTTGTGCACCCTCAGTTTTTGTGTGTTTTTGCCATGTCATCTTTCAGTGACGCCCTATTTTATTTTGAAGGCCTCTTCCTCATGTAGCTCTATTTCCCGCCTTGGTTCATTTCCCACCATCCCTATTGTCTAATTCAGTTTATCTGAACCTTACTAGCCATTTCCACCTGGTGTGTCTTTAGCCTGTATGACTTCTGTCACGTCTGTCCTGTGTCTCCCCTCAGTTCTTATAATACGACTTAGTTGGAATTTGCTGCTAACTCTCTGCAGTGTGTTTTGTTAAGAACTTTATGATCAGTTTGCCTAAAATGCAACAGATATTAGCAAATAAGACACAATAAACAGACAGTATTGCACAAATAACAAGAATGAAACTGAAAAGAATGAACAAGCGACTTATGATGAGCTACATGTTGCATGTCCCTAATAATATCCACATTATTAGTTATTAATATTAATAAGTTATTAATATTGGTACTTTCTCCTTGTATTCTATAGCAATGATTTAGCAAGCTAACTTATCATCAACCGTATATGAAACTTCTATCGTTGTATTTGATTATAAAAAACACATTCAGTACTTTTTCTGTAGTTTTGCTATCATGTTTTTATACTGTGCTCCTGTTGATACTTCTCATTGCTTATTAATATAAGTTGTAGACTTTAATTAATATAAGTACATTGTAGACTAAAAAAAACAAACTTCAAAATTGTTCCATTAAGGTAGCCAGCATGACTGTAGCATCCTTCTTAATGTCGTAAAAACAGAAAAAGGAAAGTTAAAACAAGCGTTAAAGCGGGAAATTGTGTTGCTGTTTATTGCACATTTTGACTGCGTTGGCATAATTGTGCTTTAACAGTTATTGGGAAAGAATTTTCTGAATGAAAAAGAAGTGAAGTAATTGAGGAAAAAGAGACAGGGTGAACTACAGCGCAAGAGAGGAAAGAGGGAATGAATGAGATCTCGTAGCTCTTATAACAATAGACCACTAATGTCAGGATGTTATACCCATGTAGATCTGATAATGACAGTAATATATCCACCCCGAGC
>VOQK01004898.1:60141-74081 GCA_015052645.1 Benitochromis conjunctus
TGCGTGCGTGCGTGCGTGCGTGTGTGTGTGTGTAGATTTGTACAGTACAAGCTGTTGTCCTTTCTGAACTCAGAAGGGTAAATACTCTAATCTGCTTTCAGGGATTAGACCAGCGACCATCGTATCTTAACTCATAGAGTATGTTATGGTTGTCCATCCAAATGAAGGTGCAATAAAGTTTCAGCCACTTCAAATGTTTGGAGTCTCACTCATTATGTAATACCATTAGGGAGGCATCCTACTGGCCTCACATTCTGCAGGATGAACAGCGACTCCAAACACTAAGTAGGAGACACACAGAACAATCTTCAGGGACAAGAAGAACAAGAAGTCCTGCAACAGATGGTACAGCATCTAGAGAACCCTGATCCCAAACTCTTGGAGTCAGTCCATGATTATAATCTAGAAGCAGAAAATAGTGGAACAGAAGAACTGTCAGAAGTTCTCCGAGATGCTTATACAACCTAATTTGAGGAAATTTGTGCTGCTTTTTTTTAACTTGCACGTGTTGTGTTGTATATACTATATATGGAATTTTGTCTCTATCTGCATGTGTCCAATTACAGATTACAACTGTAAATACATTATGTGGAGGCAGAGCTGTGTGATAAGTGCATATCCAGCAAAAAGAAAAAACAACAAGAAAAGGGCACGCAGATAGACACAGTGTTTGCAAGATATACTTGCAGCATGATCCATGACTTTCATCTAGCAAATGCAAAGTCCTTCAGCCAAGTGACTGCTTCTAGTCCGACTGTGTGTGAAGGTTAGGCAGCTTCTGCTCAGCTGCTTGATTAGGCGTTTTAAAAGGAACTGAACAGCTATTTGCTCCAGCTGGAGGGAGCTCAGTCCCTCATCTGCTGTCAGTTGTGCTTTACAGTATTTATTACAATATGTGTCAGTCAATGGCTTATACTAACCAAAAATTCTTATGTAGTGGGACCCGTGTAAAGATTTTCTCATGAAAGTCTCTAAAAAGAATCAAATTACTGCTGTGCTTTCACCTCTGCATTTCTGTCACTGACAGATCATTTGTAACGGGCATGCCCAGGATACGCTGCATTATCCACAGAGGCAGTATGATGAAACCTTTACGTACTTTAGGTTAGACGACTGAAAGGCAGCCAACGGATCAAGATATCTGACAGTGAATTGAATGTCTAGTCTCTAATTAAGCTAATGGCTCTAAACCCAACAGAGTGAGTGGATCTAATCTGAGCCAGTGTGTTAAGAGGCTCAGACAGATAGAGAGGAGCAAGAGAGATGTATAGAACTGTATAGGAAAGCTGAAGACATCAATATGGTAAAGTAACATTAACAGTATAAGTAACAATTATAAGCCTGCAGCCAAACTCAGGAATTTTCATTTAAATATATTTAAAGGGTTTGAAAAGGATCCAACTTGCGTTAAAATTTACCTTCCAACACATTAAAGGTTAGATTTATATGGCACTGCTGTTCAATATACATTGCATTACAATAATGCCCGTCGTCATTTGTGGACTGCTGACCATAAAAAAGAGTGGAATAATAGTAAACACTACAGAGAACTATGCGAAGTTTATTCGATCCTAATTAATTCAGTGCTTTAGAAATAAATGACAATATTTTAAATGAAGTGTTTGACAAATAGGAACCCAAAGTAAAGACAAATGTCATCCACCTCTCTTGTGTAGGCTGGCACCAGCAGCTGTGATCTTAAACAGCTACAGCCCTCTGATTGACGTTTTGCAGGAACTTGTGTAGTTTTTTTTAAATGTCTGAAACAAACCCTTTAATAAACTATGGATACATGGACCTCCAACACACTGACCGCTGCATTTAAACTGATGACTTTTACAGTTAGGTCCATAATTTGTCCAAAACAGATCATTCTAATTTCTCTCCAACCTGAATTAAAGCAGAAAGCTTATACTGAGATAGATTTTTTTTTATAACTATTCGCAGTGAAGGCTAATAGTCTGTCTTATCTACTCAGTATTTAGTTATTTATTATTTAGTTAACCTGAAAATTCTGAAGCAAACTTTTGTAGCACAGGAAAAAAAAAAAACAATACTGTATTAAGCGTTCTTTGGGGAAGGTTTGTTCTTTTCTCCTCTGCCAAAGCTGCTGTTGTACAACTTTGAAATGCCAGCCTGACCTTTATCAGTCGGGCTGAGGCTAAAGCAGTTCACAGCAGAAGAGTTACAGTTACTGAAGCACTCATTCATGCACTCATTATACTCACATACTGCATGTCAAAACAAAAAGGACATTTTTACATGACATACACAAGGTAAATATTGTCAACAAGTCAACCTGTCATGTTTTTGTGTTTTGGGGATGTTTTGGGATTTTTCTCATTTTTGATTATTTTTGTATTATAGTTCTGAGCTTCTGTAGGTCTTCAGGTTCATTTTAGGTTAAAATGAGTTTCATATTTTGTTTATGTTCTATACTACTAGTGCCTCTGAGGTTTTTTTTTTTTATATATTTCTGGTTCAAGGTTTCTTGTTTGCTTATGTTGGTTTCCTTTTGTTTCCAGTTTGTGTTCCTCATTAGGTTATGTAATCTTTAGTCATCATCTTTTATGTTCCCTTTCCGTTTCCCCAGTCAGTTATGTCTCCATGTTTGTTTGTCTCCTGTCACAGTGCCAAGTTCGCATCTTATTCTTGGTCTTAGTGTTTGTTATTTTTTTTATTTTATTTTGATGGTCCCTCATTTCCTGCGTGTTGTGTTTAGTTTTGGCACCCCCTTGTCTCGTTAGTCTGATTGCATTCAGCTGTGTTCCCTGGTGTTTCCCATTTCCCTCATTACCTGGTGTGTCTATATTGTCTCCCTTTGCTCTCTTTTACATCATCCATCATGGTTGTGTCTTCTGCAGTATGTTTTCCCAGTAAAGTTGAAGGTTTGATTTTCCTTGTTTTATTTCTCATGTTATTTTGTACTTTGTTTTAGTTAATAAAGCCACATTTTAGTTTTCGAAAGCAGTTTCCGAGTAAAGCTTTTGGATCCAACTCTGCCAGCCACACACTCAGCCTTGACACAACCATCAGTTTGATATCATTCACTGGGTTCGGAAGACATATATACTTTATATAATATGTTGATTTACCAGAGCTGATCTAAACAAACGTAGACCGCATATAGATACTCTTCCCTGTCCCCCCCCAGCAGACTCAAATACACACTTGAGGATCCTAGCAGAGTCTGTCCCATCATTTCTCACCATGATAACGTTCACACATTCATCACTGTCTAAATGGAAAGCTATTAAGATATAGAGGAAACAGGGAAGAGTGGGAGCTGTTAAGACTTGGCCTCTCCAGGGGCCTCTCTGTTATTTTTGGATTTCAAATCGTAGGCCAGTTTCCAAAAGCTGTTCTCGCTGAAAAAAATCAATGCAAGAATTTTATACGGGCTTATATCCTTTCATATTTATTTTTCAAATAAGCAAGATCACTAAAAGCATCTAAACAAATGTTTGTAAGTCTAATCCCACTGCTGGTCCAGACTGAAATATCTCATTAAGTATTCTACAGACATTTATAGTCCAACTACTTGAACTTGGTATTTGACCAATTCTCCTACTGGCATTCATCCACTGCTTTGGTTTATGACTAAAACACCTAAAAAAGTTGACGTTATAGTGTCAGCTTCGTGTTCAATGCTAACTAGCAATTGTTAGCTTAGTAACAAACTAACCTAAGATTGTAAATACGCTTATCCAGTTTAATATGTGCATGTTATGCGCATATCAGCTGCTAGCATATATTTACACGCTGCTTAGCTATTTTTTTGTAAAACTGATGTAAAACCCATTTCAGGTCTAAGATGTGAAGCATACCATTAGCTATTTCTGGGTCCAAATTCTTCTTTGATTTCTAATCTCAAACAAATGCTGTTCCATCACTGACAATTAAAAATTATCCAAATTCTTTCCTCTACAATAAAATGATCCGTGTGGCTGCTCTTGCAAGTGTTGCAATAATGTCATGAAATCCATGAAAAAGAGGACTTACAAAGTTTAACAGAAAGTTTAAAGGAAGTTAGCTTGCTAGGTTCCTTCTAAAGATGATATATTCTGGCTGAGGTATTTCTAAAAAACTAAAATGTGCATTTGGACATATTTTGGACATAAAGGAAGACAAGAAACTTAACAGCAGTGATGTTTGTAGGATTACTGAAGTTAGGCTAGCAGGCATATAATGGTAGCTATCTACAGAGCTGTGGTTAGGATAATAGAAACACATTAGCACAGCAAAGATGGAGGATTAGCAATAACTTTTTCCCCTCAGTAAAACTTAATGTGAGAGCCCCTAGTTGGCAGAGATAAATGCCATCATACGGCAGTAAGAAGATGCCGAAAACAGACCAAACTTTAAAGCAGAGAACACCTGTGATGATCCACCCACAGCTCAAAGTCGATCAGTAATTTGTTGCTGCGTGGTTTGGATGACTCGTTATGACTGAGCCTAGGCTTTATGCATGCATTCAAATCTTAGTTAGCTTTGAGTGACTGTTTTCTGAAGCGTTCAAATATTTTGTGTCTGGTAAAACATGAGCCCTTGGGGTACAGTTACATTGTAAAGTTTTAAAAACAGAGCTAAAAGGCCTGCTGTACATAGTGCTGCACATCTTATTAGCACACTAGTGCTAATAAAAAGCCAGAGAGGCTGATAATGACAACTGATTATTTTTAGAGGCTTGTTTATATCAAATAAAACAAGATGCAAAGCATTAAAAGCATTAAAAAGACAACAACTTTACTGAACACTGCAGGACCCAAGACCTGGAAGGAGGGTCAAAACGTCATCAGGTAGCTCACCATATTTTATTTTTAAAAAAAAATTATTTTCAGTCATTTCTTTAAAATTTGCACAGATACTACCACAAAAAGCCTGTCCCTGTCACGTAGTCTTTAAAAACACAAGGGCATGCCTGACCACAAATAATTCCATTAAACTAATAATTTCATTTGACACATTTACAGTGTAATTATAATAGAAGACGAAAATGTCACAGCAGTGAACTCCCAGAATATAAATGAGCATGTGCCGGCCTGCTACCATCCATTATTCTCCCTCTGTCGCATGACATTTTACTCTTTCATGGACAGTCGGAGCAAATCTTCCCACTGCTACTTGAACTTGCTGACTGAGGCTTAATGTTCATATAGGTCAGAGACTTGTCAGACACTTCCTTCATACCCTGTCAAACAAGACCTTAGTACAATGTGACCTTACCCCTGACACTCTATGACCCTCACCTGCTGTCCCAAACTGAAGGAGGGTTTTTTTTTTGTTTTTTTTTTAACATTCAGACTGCTCTGTGTGCTGAATCAGCATTAACCAGTTCCTCCAGGAACTAAATAAAACCTGGCAGTTCAGAAATGTCAGAGTCCTACATGCAGTGACATAGTGTGCACAGTGGAAAATGACTGAGTCTGCTCAGTGGTTAACACTCTTAAGATCACTATTGTGATTAATGATGGATAATTGGCACTAATTGACACTACGACTGCCTACAGCCATCTGGAGCAGTGGTTACCAAAGTGGGGGGCGTGTCCCCTAGGGGGGCCGCAGAGCCATTGCAGGGGGTGGAGAATGAATGGACAGGTTTTTGACGGGGGCTAGTCTAAAAAAAAGAAGCTTAAATGGAGACAGATGAATATAATTCACATTAACTAATTACTTTGGTTTCTTAATAAGAAAAGCAACTTTAACTTTAACTTTAACTTGCATGACTTCTCTGTTGACATAAATAACAATCAATAGAAACCTAATTTCTCTAACAAAGTCTCACTAATAACTCTAATTTGTGATTTGCAAGGTAATGAAATTTAGACACCATCGAGGTTATAAAATAGTCCTGTAATCACAAGGCCTGTAGAACAGTCTATTAATATCAAGTTTAATCTATGTATCTTCATCACAACTCCTATGACCCAGCATTATTTCATATCCCAAACATGATTTTCCATGAGTCCACTCTGATATGTACACATTGAAAGTTGAGGAAAAAGTCAACATTTGGAGGGGTGCCAGAGGTGTAAGTCATCTTAACCTTCAAGCCGGAGACCCACATTCAGGCCACACATATCACAGCTGTTCACCGTTATTAGTATGTCCCTTGGTTAAGTTAGGCATTAAAAGTATTGTCAATTAAAAGCATTTAGGCTTAAAACATTTCAGAGCTTGGGTTAAAATACAACAGCTTGCCACGTCTTTCAAAACTTGTTTTCCTGCTGTAGTCACACATACCTACCTGCTTTGTGTCCGTGAACATGAAAAAAATTGTTGAAAAGATTGTTTTACGAACTGCCAAGAGACTGGGCTGTTCAAGAAAACAATAAAAAATATTCTCAGGACACAGATAAATAAATTAAACATCAACCATTAAATATATTTGCTTTTTAAACTGAATTCCCTTTATTCACGCCCTGTCTCATCAATTTAATTGTTGCCCAGCCTTCTATTCATTCTCCCTTTAAGGGACAGGTTCAGCTGCACTTTGTCAGAGGCACTCAAGTATCCAAGTACTTTTTCTTTTTACAACTGTTAATAGTGATTTAAAGCCTATTAGACTGAAGTGCTTCAGGTGTGAATGCAGTTATCCACAAACACGCGGTATTGGCAGAAAGACGGCAAGTAATGATTTATTTATTTGATGCCTGAAGCAAAACATTGAGGGAATGAAAGAAAGAGTCAAAGAAGAAAAAAGAAATAGATTCAATAAAAATAGATATAATGAAGATGCAAAACAAAAGGAACTCCAGGAGGTGTGGTGTTGACTGTCCCATCTTTATGATTTGACTTTCAGTTACACGTAAAAACACAGAATACACGCATGTATGGAAACACACAAGGACATCAGCAAATGTTCATAGAAAAACACAAAAAAGTGCTGCAAAGCGGAGCTGATACAGCGGTTAATGCTTTACAGTTTGCCCTTGAAGTCTGTTCTGAAGAAAGAGCCAGGCCATCCGTGACTGTGTATGGCTGAGTATACACTAATGGTGATAAAATACACAGACTCTTGCTCCTGCTATGTTTCACTTGTGAAACACAAACTTGTTTTATCTTAAAGTGGGTCAGCCTTGGCAGCAAGCTTCACTAGAATCATAGGAGTCTGTTTTGAATTCGTTTGAGAAGGCAAAGCACCTGCAGCTGGATGATCTATCAAAATAAATTAGTGTGTGCCGATATTTCACCGCCTTTGAGGGAAGACGTTACAAGCCTTGTCTTGTAGAATGTTTCAATACAAAGGAAAATTCAGAGCATTTTTCCTTTTTGCCAGTGTTTGAATAAATTTGCCAGAAAAGAGACGCTGGAAGGTTTTAGATGATGTAGATGAGGACGTTTTCTTGTATAAAAAAGCAAAGATGACGAGAAGAGAGGATTATTTTAGACACAAGGCTCAGACAAGACAGAGGAAGACGAAGAAGGGCAAGATGGGAGTCGAGGGAGAGATTAGAGAGAGCTGAATAGAGAAAGAGCATCATGTGTGAGGAGAAAGGAAAGCAGACAGCAAAGTGAAGGGATGAGGATGTAGAGAAGGATGCGGGGGGGGGGGACTCTAGGGAGGTATCAATGAGGCTATCGATCTGTCCATCCAGCACACATCTGCCATCCCATCACTGTCTTCCCTCATCTATTTGCATCATCAACATAAGATGGATTTCCTTTTCTGTAGGCTTGTTTTACAGCCACAGTACCTGGACAACTTGCAGTCACTGAGTCGACCATGTTCCAAAGTATTCTAGAGTCAAACATGAGGACATCTGTCCAACAGCTCATACAAACTGGCTCATACAATATGAGAATGATCTCAAGCATAGTAGCAAATCTACAACAGAATGTCAGAAAAAGAAAATAATTAGGTGTTGCAATGGCAAATGATATCCTGTGGTGGGACTTTAAGAGGGCTGTACATGAATGAATGCCCGCAAGCCTCAATTAACTAAAATAACGCTGTAAGAACAGTGGTCCAAAATTCCTCCACAACCATGTAAGAGTGATATAAAAATATATACCTTGATGTTACTGCTACTAAGTCAGCAAATTACACAAAAATCTACTGAATACTTGTTGAGACATTTCAATAAAACCCACTGGTTCATGTTTTCAGGACTACAAATGTCAGAAAAACCGTGCACCGGTCTTTTCTTCATGCATCACAACACAGACTTCTTATACCACCAGTCTGATCTAGGTTTCTATTTTCCGACTCAATGATAACATATAATTAACTGTCATTAGATAGTTCCAGGTTTTCAATAGGTTTAATTTATATGTCATTAAAAAGGCCCAATAGCTTAATTTCATTGCATACCACCATCACCACTAGTCACTTCACAACACATTAAAAAACAATTTGAGTCACTCTAAAACAGAGTGTAGCTGCCTCATCCATCTCACTCTAATGTCTTTGTTCCCTAAAAATACCCCTTTTCTTTCCTGAATAGCCACGTTAACAGGCAAGCTGTTTACCAAAGATGCATTGTAACTCACTGACATTCACATCTAAAAAAACAAAGAATGTGGGACGACAGAACGACAGCACGGGAGAGCAGAAGCGAGAAAAAGATAACAAGCAGAAGAGTGGAAAAACCAGACATCTGTGTACTAAAAGCTGACGTTTTGATTCTTGTCCACTCCATCGGCGGACGTCTCCTCTGCTGATGAAGTACTAATGGACTGTGCCATTAGCTAAAAGTCATTAAGCTTACTCTGCAAGATCAATTGTCCATAATAATATGAACTTTAATATCAAACGGGACACTTCTGTCAATACATCTGGCTCATGTCTCGTCAGGAGGAGTGAGTGCTTCAATCGAGCAGATAATCAATTATTCATCCAAACAACCGAAAGAGTCATTTCACCTCAGGCTATTTTAAGATCTGCATCTGTAAGTAATGGAGCGTGAGATAAAACATAGAGTTCCACAAAAGAAAAGAGAAAAAAATACAAAATCCTCTTCTTCTGTGCTTTGTGACTGAGTGCATTGATGCGTTGCTTCTGGCAGATCAAACAGAGACAACTGTGTTGTCTTGCAGTATGCTTTGGGACTGTGTAGGTCCCGGCCCGTGAAAGGAGGTTAGCTGGTTGGAGTCTGACTAGGGGCTGAAAACCTGCTGACGGCACTGCTAAGCTAGCTGCTGACTGCAAAGCTCTGCTAGTGCATTCTGTCCCACCTGCTCGCTGGTGGAGCTCAACCATGCAGAAACACCAAGTGACATATATAGTTCTGCACACGCAGTTACATGCACAAAGGCACACTGTCATGCATAAATATCTTTTTTTTTTTTTTTTAAACAAATAGCTGTGTTACTAAAAACAGGGCTTCACACTAAATCTAAATAATCTAAGCTTTCCTCTGCTTCTTTACACCTGCATCCACTGCTTACATCTTGCATCTATTTTAGGAGATATGGCTAACCTTAGTTGCAAGAGGGTCACAGTTTTTCTTCTGGAGAACAGCAATATTCATACCCATGCTACCTGTTTCACCCAGACTGTGGTCTTTGTGATATGCGAAACTAATAGGCGAAGCTAAGCTTTATCTCTGAAAGCAAGCATGGTAAGTATATTTTCCAAAAAAGCTGCTTCATTAAAGTCAAGCTTTTAATTTAATTTTTTGCTAGAGTAAATTAGAAATCCATTATTTATTTTACTTTATGCATAGCATTGATGCAGCGCTGCGGCTCATTTTCAGTGAAATAAGCCACTTATAGCTCCTGTTTCTTTAAGACTTTGCATCCCTGAAAGCCCCTTTTTTTCTCATTGGCTGCCCCTCGCCTGCTTTTGTATACAGAACCCAGAGCTTATATACCCCTGTCACCATATAAGGAAAACTGTGCCTAGCTCATGTGGCTCATCACAAGCGTAGAAAAAAAAAATAATCTTGGATTCCAAGATTTCAGAGCAGTCTCAGGCATATGCATTTGTATCACAGGAGCTTGCCTTTAAAAAAAAAAAGTTAGGAGACTCTGTAAGATGTCAATAAATTAAAAACAAAAGGCAACGGTCTGCAAATAATGTAAAGAAGTTAAATTCTGACAGTTGGAAAGGCGAGGGTGAGAGGGTTTGGGCATGTGCAGAAGAGGACGCTAGGAACAGGGTGAGATAGAGGCAGGTGACCCCTGAAAGGGAGCAGCTGAAAGAAGAAGGAGAAATTTTGACTTTGAATTTTAAAGAGTGTTTAAGAACCGAGGAGACCAAATGTAGTGGTTTTCAAACAACAGCGTCCCCCATTCCTGCTTCAGATGCATGTTGGCCACAAGCCACATGGTCCCAGTTTTCCACTACACTTCAGTCCTCCTTAAATCAGCACTTCTGGAACTTGTTGATATGTGATTGTTTGCATGGTGGAGATTTCCAATGAATGGATTTAGCTACAAACCGTGGTCACTGCCAGTGGTTTTCAGAGGTGTTCCTAAGCCCACGCAGTGCTTCCCTCAACATTGTGTCTGTTTTTATTTCAGTGTCTCCTGAGGGCCTGAAGATCACAGTCATTCAATCAATCTTTTTTTCTTACTTTGGTGCTTTTTTGACCATCCCCGAGAGGCTGAACTCTCAGGGATGCTCAATGGTGTGACTAATTAACCTCGTTCATATGTAGACGTTATCATTAGACCATTTTTATTCAGAAACATTTTGCAAGAATCAAATTCTACAAGAGAACAATAAACAAAAAAACAAAAACACATTTCTTAGTATCAAGTCACCTACTGGTTTTTTTTGTGTTTTTTTTTACTAGGGCCATTTTCTATTTAAAATATATGTAAAATGATTTCAAAACGTTGCAGTCTTTTAAATAACTTTCCATGCAGGACCTCAGTCTCTCTAAAAACACATTTGTACATATTCTAACCTCATTTTTTGACCAATTAACCAAGTTTTTCACGAGCATCCAACATTGTAACAACATAAACAAAGGAGGAAAGTTATTCAACAGACCTTGAACAATTATGCACAGTGGTCTCTCTTTACATGTGCATCTTGGTGATTTAAAATATGATCTTATGCATGTTATGTGGCCGGAGAATCTGGACGAAACAACAATGCCCCGTACGTTTAAATGACCAACAACCTTTCCACTGTGCTAAATGATGAGACTGCCTACATCAACATCGTTTTTGTCTCTAACTTTTTCTGGCTGTTCCTCTTGAAGTTGTAGTTCAGCCTTCATTTCAGTGAGGAAGAAGAAGCTAGCAATTATTCACTTGCCGTGGTTCCTTCTTGTCTGAGTAATTATTTAATATTTAACTATGTAAATTGATTCGGATGAAATGCATTAGACCAAGACTGAAAAACAAATGAATTTAAACCCTTGTATGTGAGGGTAAGAGTGGACTACGGAAGCAGATATAACTGTGGTGCACACTTAATGAGTTTTGTGATGTAAAAAATAAATAAACAAATACATACATAAAGCATGTTTGTGTGTCTGTTTATTGTTTTTTTCTTTTACCTTTGCAAGTGAAGCAGTTAACATGAAAGTGTGTGTTCTTCACACGCACCACCTCCCCACGACAAACCTCCCCACACCGCTCACACACGATGGGTGAATTTCCACGGCTGGAGACGGGAGAGCTGCTGCTGCTGTTTCCTCCATAGAGGCTTGACTGGTACTGAACTGCTGGCAGAGGAAAGAAGAGAGGAGAGGATAAAAAAAAGCATGTTTCTTGTTGTCGTTTTGAGGTTGTGGAGCAACTGGCTCAAAAAGATAAGGTGCTAAATGCCTTTTTCAGCCAAGCGTCTTGTTACAGGGATGGCAAAACAATGAATCTTAATGAATTTGAAAACAGTTTCTCAATTTTGTCTCATGAATCAGTTTTACAAGTCAAAAATTACTTTCCAACATAAACCGCTCAAAAAAGAAAAAAGTCGGTGCGGTCTTCAGATGACTATCTTGTTAAATGGCGCACAAACACTATCGCAAGAAATCCTGTTAGATCAGTAAGTAAGAAAGCATGAATAAAAACATTTACAGTAACAGAACAGACACACCAGCGTACACACTTGATTGAAATTTATCAAAACATGAAGAGATTGACTTTGTAGCCAAAGTCTTCAGAAGCCTGTTACTCTGCGAGAGAGATCAGCATGACTTACAACCAGTTATTGCAAGGCACAAAGACTACATCTATCACTACGGCTGTCTTCTTCTGTCTGTCCGCCATTACTATGTCCATGTCCATTACTATTGGTTAGCCATCACCAGTTTGTCTGTCTGTATCTGGAAGTCCCACAAGGTCTTAGCTTGGTCATTCTCAACCATCCTGGGGGGCGTCTCACATTTAGACCTCGGGACTTCCAGGCCATACTCAGCACAGATGTTTCTGTATACTATGCCGGCCACTTGGTTATGGCGTTCCATGTATGCCCTGTCTGCTAGCATCTTGCACCCTGCTGATATGTGCTGGATTGTCTCAGGGGCAGCTTTACACAGTCTGCACCCGGGGTCTTGTCTGGTGTGTTAGACTCCAGCCTCTATGAATTTTGTGCTCAGAGCTTGTTTCTGTGCTGCCCCGATTAGTGCTTCTCTGCTGTCTTTCAATCCAGCTACTGGTAGGATTTCTCAATATCAGCCACTCCTTCTATCTAAAGGTGGTCCATGCCATGCAGGGACCCGTCCTTCCATTATGGTTCCTCTTCTTGCTCCTCTTCTTTCTCAGATTTCTGCTGCCTGAAGTATCCACTAAGCAAGTGATCAGTCATGGTCATCTTCCTGATAATAGTAATTCTGGCAATCACTAGTCCTCCACCTCCTTCCTTCCACTTAGAATACAGTCTCAGGATGCTGGACTTGGGGTGAAACCCTCCATGCATGGAAAGCAGCTTTCTTGCCTCGATGTCAGTGGCTTCTATCTCCCTCTTTGATCAGCTGATTATCCCAGCAGGATATCTAACGGCCAGCAGGGCGTAGGTGTTGATGGCTCTGACCTTGTTCTTCCCATTCAGCTGACTCCATAGGATTTGCCTTAGTCTCTGTAGGTTTTTGGTGGTTGCTGCTTTCCTAGCAACCTCTTCGTGGTTGCCATTTGCCTGTGGGATTCCAAGTTCTGTCCTCTATGTCTGCAAAGTTGCCTTCAGTTAGTGCAATCTCCCTCAGTCCTGACTACCTTTCCTCTCCTATATATTTACTTTTCTATTTCTAATCCTGGATGGCAGCAAACCATTGCATTAAATATTCTGACTTAATCTTTTTGCATATGTCGAAAAAGCTCTGAATGATGTCAAATCTCAACATACATGCAGAATAGAAAAAACACACACACTGCTGGAGAGAGAACAGTGCACTCTGGGATCTTTGTGAGATTACACCTCTGTCATCCTTATGAAACTAGTCAAATCCATTTGAATGAAAAAGGCCTTTCTTTAACTTCACCCAAACACACATGTCCATGTACCGCATCTGTGTGATGAAAGGACAGCACAGGAAAAGAGCAGGGGGATGATTAAATTTCACTGCCTGACTCATTAAATTTTGTTTTGCCATAAAAGTAAATTGCGCTCAACAGACCGTACAACACTGAGCAACAATTCTACTGTATTCTGCTCAATTCAATTACATTACAGTTAATGCTGCTGCGTCCCAGAGTATTATGCAATCACAGCAAACACCACGCTGGCAGGTTAAGCTGGTGACAGCAGGAGAGATACGGAAAGAGAGGGTCGTGAATCTAAAAATGTTTTCATGATAAAGAAAAGGTAAAACTGGGACAAAAATGTTTCCTAGCAAATTGTATCATCAAGTACACACACGTGTGTGTGTGTGCACGCGCGTGCGTGTACATCACAGAAGCTGGCATTGGTTTTGTAGCCAGATGGCAGCACAAGAACTGGAACAACAGACAGAAAGATTTGAGCCACCTGTGTGTGGCTGAGAAATTAAATGTGTTACTTGTGTGTGCGTGCGTGCGTGCTTGTGTGTGTGTGTGTGATGTTTTGG
>VOQK01004900.1:14203-25414 GCA_015052645.1 Benitochromis conjunctus
TCAATAATCCACAGCCTCTGTGGCACCGGGGAGCATATGGTTAGCTGCTAAGAAGAAACGATGGTGAATTCTAAAACACATGATTTGTTTCCTGGACCCGTACATGATGAGATAAATGTAAATTATCCTGGTCTACATATATCAATAAGGAAGAAAGCCGGAAGAGGTGGAGGTATTCACTGGAGAGAAGAGGAATGAATTTAAACAAGACAGGATTCACTTGTGTGGATGAGAGGGAGACAAGTTGAAATGTGGAGATGCAAGCAGAAGATGTAGAGACGGTGGATGAATTGACATACCTGGGGTCAACATCACCATCCAAAGCAATGGACAGTGTACAAGACAGGTGAAAAAGATGATGTCAGGCAGCGTGGAGTGGGTGGAAGTGATTTCTGGGGTGATTTGTGACAGAGGGATAGCAACGAGAGTGAAAATGAAAGTTTACAAGACAGTAGGCCAAGATGGAGGTGGCAGAGGTGAAGACGGTAAGATTCTTGACCCGCATGGTCAAGATTATAAGTGAGCAAAGCAGAGTGGCCGCACACATTGAGATGTCTGAAGAAGTTAGAGAAGCAAGGTTGAGATATTTTGGGCATGTGCAGAGGAGAGATAGTGGATATATACTGGGCAGGAGATGTTGAAGATGAAACTGCCAGGCAGGAGGAAAAGAGGAAGACCTCAGAGAAGATCCATGGCTGTAGTGAAAGAGGACGTGCAGAGGGGTGATGTGACTGAGGAGGATGCTAGGAACTGGGTGAGATGGAAGCAGATGAAGCTCTGTGGTGATTCTTAAAGGGGACATTCAAAGGAAGGAGAAGAAGAAGAAGATTCAGTAATTTACAAAAGAATTTCAGTGACTTCGCTAAAATGTGCAAATTTTAGCAGAGGTTGCAACAAAATAACTCTATCAAACAGTGAATGAAGGGCAACGAATATGGGGAACAACATGGACCAAAAACATGTCACCAAATATTCACAATTGAATGTATCAAACCATCATTATATTTCATCCAAGGACAGACAGTCCAATGTGATTCATTAAACAAATGACAGAATGTTCGCACACAGGCAGTCAGTGGAAGAACAAAGCCTGTTTAGCGATGATGATAATGACTTAGCCAATTCATTATGACACTCATAAAGGGTTTTCTTTTTTAATTACAGCATCATGCTGATGGCTCTATGACATTTAAAAAGCCTCTAATTATTCTGCACAATGGGGGGACCATTAGAGGTGCTAAACCAAAAGTGACTGTAACACTTTTTACACGGCTTGTGGGGCCTTTCAAAGTTTCGTTTCCAACAGCAGATAAGAGACAATGATATCCAAGGGGAATTTTCCAATAACTTCAGAAGCAGATCATCTCCAAAGCTGAAATGACACTTAAAGTTACTTTTAGCATGAATCAAAAGCCTACCAGAGTCAAAAACTCTTACTTTTTGTGCCGACATGGATCAGGGTTGAAAGTCTTTTATCGAATCCAACCCCAATTCCAAACTGTCAAAATGTCTCATTCAATATAAGTTATAAAAAAATTTACTAGCAAATAGGTTCAAATAAGTCTATAATACATGCATAATAAATAGTTTGAATTATTATTTTTTATTTAAGGACCAATTAGAAAAATATGACACTGTGACAAACAGAAAATATTCTGAACTATTAACCCTGAACTCTAGATTTGGTAGACTAGCCAAATCCTGGGCTTCATGTAGCTGTTGGTGTTTTAATTATAAATGCAGAAACCTATGGTTAGATTTTGAGCCACAATGCACTACCATTTGGAAAGTGTCTGATTGGCTTTAGTTTTGAAGCACACACTGTTAATGCAGTAAAAGCATACTTAGTGCTCCACTGTATCTGGTTTGTTTTTCTATCTATGGGTCATGGACTGGCCTCCCCAGCACCTGGACCTCAACATTACTGAAACAGTGTGGGATCATCTTGACTGAGAAAGAAACATTTAAAAAAAAAATTCCTAGCAAAATATTTAAAAAATACACCATTGCTCAAAACGTATGCGCAGTACTGTAGTTGTGATGTGCCTTAAAGTTAAATATCAGTTCAGTAATTTGTTTTCGACTGTACAAAATATAGGCCAAATGTGAACTTGTGCTGAAGATGAAAGAAACTGTGTTGGACCATATAGATGGACTTTATTTGACATTCAGTGCATCCACCAAACAGCGCACATGAGAGTGAAAATACATTGCCTGGCTCAGAATAGTGCAACACAGGTACAGTACACTCTGCTCATTTGTAAATATTTGAACAATCGTGTCGGTATATTTCCTTTCCTCGTGAGTGCTTTCCAAAAAACTCAGTTTTTTTGTTGTGCTATTGACTTGTGGACATTTACACAATGTGTGTACAGCATCATCATTGTGTTGTAAATGGCACTCCAAAATGTCAGCCCAGATTTGAAGGTTCCCGTGTTTTGATATTTTTACAAAATTGTCTTTGTGTCATCTGATGTTTCAACAATCTTAGTACCTTTTCAGGCGAGGCGCTTTTGAAAATGAACTCATTTTTAGGCCTATTTAACCAGAATCGTGATCCTTTCTTTACCAGGCTTTGTGCTTAAAAAATAAATAAATAAGACATAAGACAAAACAAAGTAAACACATTTTTCACTTAGCACTTCTGAATATATCCTGCAAGAGATATAATAATATTAATAATAATAATAACAATAATAATAATGTGCATAACTTTGATATCTGTCTCGTGGGAAGCCATCGCTCTGATGTGAAAAGCAGGTGATAGCCAGGACCTTGTTGCATAAATGTACTTTTACACAGAGCTTTTAGCAAATATGAGAGGTAATATTGTTGGCAGTCCACAGCAGACAGACAAGAGTAATGGTCACGTCTCATTTCACAGAGGAACGCAAATCAGGAGTCTGGCAGGATGATCAAAAGGTGCCAGCTGCTTAGGCCATAGACAGCTGTTGGTGCAAAAATGGAATGGATTTCAGCATGCCAGAATATAGCTATTTTCACTGATTACACTCTGTACTGTACTATAATGGAAGCTGAATAACAATCTGTGCTACATATGGAGTGAAAAATGGTTTGCTTTCTATCTGGGAGGCACCTGAGAATCAATTTGTTCTTGTTGGTACGTGCATTGTGAAGAGGTACAGTGAGTGTTCAGACATCGCTTGCTGTATGAGGCATTTTCAAAACACCATGCAGGGATTCATATTATATTCTGCCTATAAAAATGCCTTTTCCTTCTGCTCGGCTCCTTGGTTTGATATAAAAATGAGACGGCAGTGCAGAGAACAGCGTCTTGTGTCTGTCCACTCTGAGAACAGAAACAGGACATTTTTGTGTGCATCATTACTTATTAACTCTTCAAAATAATGGCTGTCAGTCTGGTTTGGAATCCTGCCTATGTCAAATACTTCCATTTAACTCCACCACCCAATCCCATGTATCAACTACCGCAGGTCACGTCTACCACACCAGGTATGGACACTTGTAATGGATGCCTGTAGCACTACATTTAAACACAGTAAGAAATGTTTTTTGGGGGTTTTAGCCTGCTGTAAATGATATGAAGGGACATCACCCCGTCCTCACCACCAACTTGTCGCAGCAGATGGCTGCTCCTTCCTGAGCCTGGGCCTGCTGGAGGTTCCTTCCTGTTAAAAGGAAATGTTTCCTTCCCAGTGTTGCCAAAGTGCTTCCTCATAGGGGGTCGTCTGACTGTTGGGTCGTATGGTCTTTACCTTTAAAGCTGAATTGAGGTCATTTTAATTAAAACCCCAACCTTTCCTTAAACCTAACTGGGTACATGTCATTAAGGATGTGCCAATTCTTTTTTTATGAATTCTGATAAGGAAGTCAAGAAAATTCAGTCAAGCTGACGTAGTATTACATAACATGCTACGTACTTATATGCTAGCTCTGCTGCTAGTTAACAGTGCACTACTGCGTGGCACAGAATTCAGTCCAACTGTATTTATTTTATTATGCCAAATATCAACTACAGTTGCCTCGAGGTGCTTTACAGAGTAACAGCCCGATCTACATTTAGACCCAGGATCAGGCCAATATTCAATTCAAATATTATATTGATGCATCCCTCATTTTTGATGTCTAAACCTAATCTAATAGTATTTGGCACGTAATCCTAACCACCAAGGAAAAGAGAAAGAAAGGTGGGTGAAAACCAAATTAATCAGTGACACAAATATGCACTCCCCAACGGGACATTACCACAACCCCCTGGCCGACAAACTTCCAATGTCCCACTTTACTGTCAGCACTCAAAAATCCTACTTGGCTCCAAAATCGCCCGCAGTCAATATGTCATTGCAGAGACTCCAAAGGATACTGTGAGTCTGCACGACACCAGTGGCATCTGACTGGACACCAGTCAAGGATAAGAAGACATCGATTCAAGAAGAAAAGGAAGAAGAATGATGAAAAATTAAGAAAATAGAAAATGGAGCCATAAACAGTCAAGAAAGAAATGATTTAATTAGACCTCGCATTAAACATACACACATTTGTCATTTCGTAGTGCAGCAAGAGACTAACAAGTCAGTGTGTCTAATAAAGTGAGATCTATTGCAGCATTATATCTCGCCATTCTTTTCATTATCATATTTATTCAGCTCATTTTTCCAGAGATGATGAGCAATAGCTTTAGCAGTGTATTTAGAGGAACAGGATATCACACATTTACATTCACAAGACAGACACACTCCTCACGCACACATGCCACCTACACTCCAGACAGCCATTCAGCGCATGGGAATATGTAAATGTGACTGATGTGACTGGATGAAGGAAGAAAGTGTGAAAACAAAATGGATTGAAAATAAAAAATAAAGCCAGAGAAACTGATGCGTCTTGAAGAACCGAGCTTCCGTGAAATCCAGTGCTGAGTTTGTCTCCCCTGATTGCTCCTTAGACAAGATATCTCATGGTAGAAGGGAAGCAATCAGTGAGAAAAGGCCAGCGTTAGAAAGCAGCGAGAGACTCGGTGCAATCTGACAATAGATGCAAAATGCTGTGGGACCAACTGAACGCACTTCAAACGTGAGAGGGAAAAAAAAAGGAAGCAAAAACTCAACCGATGGCACCTGGGGCTCTTAAGCAATGTGATGTCTAGCCAAAAAAAAAAGAGCACAGCACTTTGAAGTTCAGAGGCGACTGTTCTGCTAATATGCTGTTCTAGTAGTGGCTGATATTATTGGAGTAGACAGATAAAAGGTCTGGAGAGATTTTGACAGGTAGACAAGTGCTGTTTAACAAGGCAATCTACAGGGCAAACGGTTCGATGTCCCCCTGACCAAATTGACTCTTTATCCCTGTGCGACTAAAGGCTTTGAACTCATCACACACACGCACAAGCACACGCACACCCGCACACACACACAGAAGCATGGATTTATCCCCTCATGCGAGGCCATTAAGTGTCTCAACTTGCTGTTTCTGGGAGGCTGGATCAGGGATCAAGGACTGTATTTTTTCTTAAACTGTGAAAAAGCGGTACATTGGGACCATTGCAAGTGAAACTTCTATTTACCCTTGCAACTTGCTTGACACTACCAGAAAATACTTATAATCACTGCCGGTGTCAGCTCAAGGTCAAAGTAAAACACGTATAATGGTATCAATTCGAGCAGACAGTGTGAGAGGCGCACAGATACAGGCTAGTGTTCATGTCAGGTTGAAGGGTTGCATGCTTGAAAAAGAAGCATTTTAACACAAACACTCTTATATCTCTTATTTTAGATGAAACCTTATTCCAGACCCTTTAATAACTGCATATTTCAGATATTTAAGACATTAATTACACTCAGTGAGTGCAAGCTTAACAATGGAAAACACACATTGATATATTTAGCTAGCTATCTAGATTGATATATTAACGGGAAAAACTCGAGATGCTGAGAAGAACAAAGGTGTACAGTTTGTTTTGAGTCGACTTTCAGGGAGCCGACACTCTAAACTGATGACACAGACTGGAGAAAGGGAAGGAACCTAACACCAGGAAAGACGTTACTATCAGCTGGGAAACTCTAGGGTCTGGCATTTATCAGGACATTAATTTTTATGTGTACCACCAAACCAAAAATTGTTCCAGGGCAAGCACTCCCCTATGGTAAAGGCACTATATGATGGTAACAGGCTACCCAAGTCATTTTGAAGATGCAAGGGAGGTGACTGTGGCGGTATGAGTTCTTTGGTTGTCTGTTTAACACCAAACATGTTTTAATATGCAGATGAGATGTAAAGGTATCCCTTTAATTGAATTCTGTCTGTATTTTATGCTTCTGAACAAAACAGGAGAGAACTATCCGCTTAATGCTAACATTGGGATGTCTTGTAGCTGAAAAGCATGTTTTGGTCAATGTTACTTTTCGTGGAGCTTCAAGAATGATAGATGTTGTATATTCAGAGTCTGACATTAAAAGGCTGTTTTCAGATTCATCAGCTAAAAGCAGAAAGCCGGAGTGAAACATCGTCAGACATAAATAATGTTTTTAGACGTCTTTGAAACATTCTTGAAAGGAACAGATTCGGTGTTTTACTGGCATACACCTGTTTGTGTGTGTGTGTGTGTGTGTGTGTGTGTGTTTGTGTGTTTGGGGTCACCTTGTCGCCTCAGAAGTTTTTAAGGTAGAGACAGGTTAATTTAAAAATATAAAGAGGCAAGTGTTAAAAGGCTTTCTTATGAACTTTCAGCTTGCAAGTGGTCAAAATAGCAAAATCACATAACAAAGCTGACTCACTGAACACAATGAAAAAGCAATGAGTGAATTTAAATCTCTGTGGCAAAATCCATGGTTTACCAAGACCCCACTCTAAAAATGTCTACATAAACACTGACGAGCACCTCAGCTAATCACAAGTTCATCTGCATTTTCATTCTTTTGCTGAACTTATTAACATTTTACATATATATGCTTGTTTTTGCAGCAGAGAATTATTTTCCATGTAAAGACCTATCAGATGCATGGTACAACAAAATATAAAAGCTTTGATGAAGCTACTGCCGGGCGACTTATTGTGTAGCGGTTGCTAGCACACCACGGAGACGCCGACACACAAAACGTAACTTTGCAAAAATGCATAATCTAAACAAACAAGCAAAAGAAAAGAAAAGAAAGTCTTTCCGTGTCCTACAAGAACACTGCAACTGTAACAGTGAATGTGTGAGTACTCAGAAATGTTTCATCCATTGTTGGAATTTCATGCTGTTGCATTTATAGCGGTGTGGTGCATCTGCATGTGCGCACATGCATAAATATGCTCATGCCTCTGCCCGATCATTCGCATCTCCCAGGCCATTGCTGTGATGAACGACAGCGCAGCAGCCATTAGCAAGTGTGCCTGACACAGAGAGGTCATGCTGTAATGTAGACCCCCACGTGGTGTGGTTGCACCATCAGTCACGGTTGGCGGGTCAGATGGAAAACAAGTGGGACATGCTCGGGCCTCAAACAGATAAACGACTCCGCCACACCATGGAGGCAGCCATTGTTCTGCTCTGGACCATTGCTTTCTTTCCCTCCTTGAATAGCTGGGTGTGGGAGGCAGTGGGTTTTTAGCTATATGTGGCAGTGAAAACAGACACATACAGTATGAGCACACACAGAAAAATGTGTGCGAGCATGTATGCACTGTAATTTTCTTCTGACAAGCTGGAGAATAAGTTGTCAAAATAAATTGGAATGACTGCCAACTCATTTCCCGCCGAGGGAAGAGGATGGAAGAAAAGAAAAGGAAGGCAGAAGACAAGAAGGCGATGAGAGATGAAGGAAAGGTTACAAGAGAGAGGAGATGGAAATTATAAGAGAGAAGCAGCAAAGGAGCAAGATGCAAAGAGCAGAGTCGAGATGTAGCAGAAAATTAGTGGAAAAAGAAGAGTAGAAAGTGCAGAGAGGTGAAAAGACAGGAGAGCAGTGACTACCTCTGAAAGGTCAGTGTCTCCTGTCTTCATTTGTCTCTCTGATTGAACTTGCCAATTAGCCACAGAGCGGTACACTCTGCACCGAGGATGGGAAACAACCTAATCACAGTGGGGGAAAAGAGACGCGCTGGATGGAGAGAAATTCGAACAGGCTATTGTTACGTAGCAGGTATTCATTCACAATATTGGAATTGAACTTTCAATTATTTAGTGGAGTTCATATTGGAATTGAGATGGATTCGATTGCAACCAGTTTGGGGCAGGGTGGACTAAAGGCAATAGAGAAAATGGGAGAGAAATGAAAAAGAGCAACAGACAAAGAGAGAGGCACCCCAGGCTGTAGCATGGTGGACAGGAGATCAATGATGAGAGGATGTAGTCTGACGACGCAAATTGGCACAAAAAGGAAGGAAATGAGGAAGAGGCATGACAGACAGAATGTAAAACAGAGAGACAAAGAACTCAGAGTTTGATGGATGTGCAGGATCTGGACTGAGGCCATAGGTACTTCATATTGTGTATTCTTGCTGACTTTGTCAAAAAAATTAAAGTTTCCAAGGTTCAGAGCTCTCTAACTCTCCACTGAAAGGCAATAAAGCATTCTTGTGTCGCTTCCTTAAAGAGCACTTGAATCTTTAGCTACTCAAAGCAGATGGATTAGCTCACTATCTGTTTTAGGATATTAATTTTTCACATCAAATATATCAACCGTAATTATTAACAACAGTTTAGGCAAAAAGAAAGCATGGCGATGCGACATTAAGCACCTCCTCCACCACCAGCACCAGCCTTTCCCTCGGTATGTAATGCATTCAATAGCCAGAAAATGTTCCGTACTTCAGTCTTGATTCGTAGATGAGCAGCTCTTGATCTCTGGCTCGTCGTGTCACTGAATAACCCAAAGATGAGGCGGGTTGAGGTGAAGTAGCGACAGCAGAAAGGAGACATACAGCACAGCGTTACACCTGAGAATATCTGAAAGAGCGTGCTATCAACCTTGGCTTTGGGACGCAGTTAATCTGTTTTTATTTTTTTAGCTTTTGCTAGTTTGTTGGGATGTTCAGCTACTACGACATACCCATGTGTGCTGTTTTAGCTGTTTATTGGATTAAAATTATATAATAGTATGTGCTTAGAAAAAAACCTTTGCTTTAATTGAAGGAGTTCACTGTTGTGGAATCACATTTTTATAAACACAGGGTCGTATGTAGTTAGAAAATATATATATATATAAAATCACATCTTGATGCATGTTCAGTCATCCACATAAGGAAACATCCATCTGATTTTCCTGTCTTCAGACATCAATAACCCTCAGTGACTTAGTGCCACTGGAAAGCATGCATTCCCACATCAGATTACACCAGACGTTTAAAAATTGTGTTTTAAAATGCTTTATGTTTCTGACCATAGGCCATTCAAAGCTTGGCTGCTCTGAGTTTCACTGTATGGAACAAAACTGTATTTTTTTGGCAGTGGCTAATGTAGCTTTTCTGTTCTTAAGTCTAATCACTACTTGGCACCGTATGGTGAACCCGCTTTATTTTCTCGTGTGAAGTCTTCTCATTATGATGGACCTGGATTTGATATGCTTACCTCCTGGAGCGTGTTCTTCACCTGGCTGAATTTTAGACAGCGTCTTGCACCATGGAAAGGATGCTGTGATAATCCACCACTATTTTCCTCTGTGGATGACTCGGCCATTCCTTATTGCTCTTTTTTTTTTCAGAATAAACCACACTGAAAAGTTTTTACTTTGTCTTTGATGGATCAGTTTTGTATTTGCAGCCTAAGGATTAGCTGTTTTGCTTTCTGAGATGTCTTAGGACTCCATGTTGTGTTTTAACCACACGCATCTCCAGATTATTTCCTGCTTAATTTTTGAAGACATATGTCAAAGAAATAGCTTTTAAGAAACAATTCCAATTGTATGTGAGGCGATTCACAGTTTCACTGTACCGGCTGCATGTACTTAGACCTGCGTGGCTTAATCTTTGAGAAAAGCATATACTACTACAACTACATTGGTGTGGTGGTTAGCGCTACTGCCTAACTGTCCAGACTGGACATGTTCTCTGTGTGGGTTCTTTACGGGTACTTCGAGTTCCTTCCCGAGGGGTAGAGAGGTGATTCCAAACTGACCAGATTCCAGACATTCTGGGACTGATTTTGTTCATTTGGACATAGTTATGGATAACTATGAAAACAGTTAACCTTAATGGTTAATTCCTCCAGTTAAAGCTGAGGGTCTGCACATTAAGCTCATGGTTATCACGCAGGTGTGACACTGTCATATTTTGGTACACAGGGGAAAAAAAGTGTGTATATCCAAACATGTATTGCTCTAACTGCATATTGGCAGGACAATAACAGATATTATTGGATAATATTTATGTATTTAACATTCCAGTCTTAATGTCTTTACTCCGGGTTTCATAGTTTCATTCAACCAGTCTCTATCCATTAGATGGACGGGCACAAAATCCTATGTTTCATTTAACAAGCAGGTTGGAATTTTAATTAGTCCAGTGTGCTAGCCTCTGCTGTACTGTTGGAACTAATTAGCAAATATTTACTTGCTAACACATTAAAGTACGATGGTGAACTTTGTACCTGCTGAGCACCAGCATGTTAACATTGCAGTTGTAATTATGTTCTCATATTAGCGTTTAGCATTTACCTCAAGGCAGGCATATGCCCTTTTTTTTGACAGCTATTAATGCTGCTAATGTAGCTGCACGCTTGTGCGGTGCACCATTGTTTCTGCATAGTCAGCCAAGAATGGGAATACGTCATAGCAGATGCTTAAAGAATGATGTATATCACATTTTAAATAAAAAAAAATAACAATGAACTGTTCTCTTATTGAACTCTAAGATGAATCAGAAATGTAAAAGCTCGTGGAAAAACTGAGATGTGATGAGCAGAGAAGGGTCAGAAACAAGAACACAAACAATGGCACAAAAGAAAGAGACAATATGAGCAACTGAATAAAGACGTAAAATCTCTGTCAGTCTTTCAGCGGCATCATCATGAGCTGGATCAGATGTTCAGACAGAACAAGGTAGGCAGAGAAGGAGAGAGAGATGAAGAAACTTAGGGAAGAAAATAGGATTCATCAACTCGTCTGTTTCCTTCTTCTTTTAGACCATTCATCCTCCCCCCACTGTTGTTGGATACTGCATAACACACACACACACACACACACACACACACACACACACACACACACACACACACACACACACACACACACACACACCTCCACACACATA
>VOQK01004905.1:11013-24612 GCA_015052645.1 Benitochromis conjunctus
AAAAAAAAAAGGCATTAAAGGAACATGTAGACTTGGATTTTAACCTTTAACAAGGAGAGGATATAGTTGGTAAATGGTGCATTTATTTGGGACTTTTTTCAGTTGCAGATTATTACAAATTTAATGCTCTAGTTACTTCAGCAGCTGCACAGAGTGTGAAGTAGAATACAGTGGATACTGGTTTTGGTCTTTTCATGGGACTGGTTGAAAATATGAATGAAGTGAGACCGTTTACAAGAAATATGACAGAAATAAGGCTTTTGTTTTAATGAGGAGTTATTCAAAGAAGAGAGATCATCGGATATGTTGAAGCTTTTGTATGGAAAGAGTCACAGAGGAAAAGTTGTGTTGTCACAATTTCTTCAAACTGTTATCATTGCTGAAAACAGTTTTCTGCACTGTGTGTGTGCGTGTGTGTGTGTGTGTGTGTGTGTGTGTGTGTGTGTGCTGTTATAACATGTAGGCCTGACTTTTTGTTGCCTTTTTGTTCAATTTTTGTTGCCAACTTTACATTTTTAAGAAAGTTTCTCTCAAACTCGTTTAACCTTAAATCAATTTAATCAGTTGAAATGTTTTATTGTAAAGAATGACTTAACTAATGCTGAGTGATCAGTATGTGGGTGTTGTGACTACAACTCTTAAGATTACTTAACAAAATAAAAGGGAAACATGTTGTCAAACAAATGAGGTAATGTGTCTAAAATTGGCTGTAATTCCTCAGTAGCTTTTTTATTCAGCCCCTCAAATTAAAGCAGAGCAACTCTACTTTAAGCCTGTAGTCACTGTGTTACTCTAACTTTAATATGTTTTATTCGTCAACTAAAATAAATCTAATTCGAGCATATAAGAAGCTAGCTCTGAGTTCATTTCTGTATTTTATGTCATGCCTTTGTCTTTGGAAAATTATGGAGGACCAAAACTGCTAAAATAATAAATTCATAAACACTAAAGAAAGTAAATACATTAAAAGTAATGCATACAATTAATACAAGTATTAATTAATGTTATAAAATGTGCCATAGATTGATTTTTTATTATTTTATTTTTTTTCATTTTAGGTTTAACTTGTGATTTAATCTTCCATTGTTGTTAGTTTGTAGTTATGTTGTGTGTTTGGAGGCAAAGAGGAAATGATCTGAATGACAGCACCTTCATTTTTCAAAGCCTAAACAATATAAAAACAAAATAAACAAGTTTGTGGAAATAAACGAAAGGAGAAAAAATAAATAATATATAATAATATATAATTGTAATTATAGGAAATTATACGGTGACAAATATGTCACTTTTTTTTTCGTTGAGTCGTACAACTTCTTACTTTACCTTCTAATGTTTATAATTTGATCTTTATTCATTTCCTTGTTGTACATGGATTTTGCCAGTTTCAGTCCTCCATACTAACAGTGTCTTATTTTATTTCTGTCTTACGTCCTGCTGCTGCTGCTGCTGCTGCTGTGCCTTTTTGCTTTCTCATGTAAGCAGCAGTTTGTGTTCAGTTCTCAGCAGCTGTGCGCTGGCTGAAGGCCTACATTGAATGTAAAGCATATTTCACTCCTGTGTCCCCACTCGCAAAGCTCCTCTGTTTTATTTACATTTTATTTAAAGCGTGGGACTCTATAGTAACTAAATACTAAAGATTTAGGGACCAATCGAGCTCACAGCCAGAAGTTGACACGCTCTGCAGAAACACAGCTGTTCCCAATGTGAATGTACCTGCACTGAATGTCTCTGTGTGTGTTTGAGTTTATACAGTGGTGTAAGTGTTCAGCTTTTCTGTGCACTTGTGCGTTTTTGGTGCAGTTTTAGTGCTTTGAGATGCACATCGTCTGCCTCGCTGTGAATCGGTGGCAAACACAACTTTGTAGAACAAATTAGTAGCGATCAGAGTTACGTTTTCTATAAATAGATTTGTGACTTGTATCGGTGTTCACTGTGATCATGTCCTTCCACATGCACTCGCGCACCGAGTAATCCACACACACAAAACTGCTGTTCTGGGGACAGTTTGGTACTTAAAATTTGGTGTGTTTTGTTTTGTTTTATTTTGGGGGTTTTTTTTATGTGATGATGCTCCTGGAATACATTTAAAATAAAGCTAAAACATTTGGATTGAAATAAAGCAGGAAATCAAATTCTCGTTTTATTTTATTCTATTTTAAAATGCTGTCATTTGAAACCAGTATGCCAAACTGTTGCTTTCTCTTTGTCACATATATGAATGTACAGCATTGCTTCAGTTCAGGTAAAGCGATGGTTGGAGGGAAGGACACATTATTCCTCCAAATGCCTCTGTGGAAGGCTTCATGTGCGCAAAATGATTACCTCAATAATTTGTGTAAATTGCATAAAATAGGCACAAGAATTGCTGCCACGATGTCTCCTATCATAGCCAAAAATTACATCAGCGGTTAAGTGGATCTGTTCTTATTTCCAGCTTCATATTTTTTATTCTTGGACTCCTCTATAGCAGCTTTGCATGACTCACAGTTCAAAATAATCCTCCTTTATCTTATACTAGGCCTGTTTTAGCTCCTCTCCCTTTAAGGCCCTTCATTAGCAACAGATTTGAAAAGCAGGTAGGCGGGGCTTCTGTGTGCCCATATTTGGGATTTCCCCTCTTTATGATGTTATACAGCTGCAAACTTAGAAAAAACTGTCTGAAACTGAGTGTTCTGAGCAGTCTAAAGCTGGTATTTTCTGAGAACAGAGATTATCTCTTTATTTGAAAGTTTCATCATGCTTGCTATGAAAGGCCAAATAGAAAATAAAGAAGAAAGCGGAATAGGTCAGTGAGAGTTTATAGCATCCTAAATGTCAACCTGCTGAAAGTGATTTTTTTTTATTTTTAGGCATGCAAATTTGTGTGAACAGCTAAAAATATGAGCTGTTGTTTTTTTTTTCTCATCCACTCGCTGACACGTTTCTTTCATATTTAACAGGATTACTTTCTTCCAGGTTTCCAGTCAGCAGCTTGACCTCTCCTGTTCCTCTTATCTGCTTTTTCCTAATTGCATTACACTCTGGATTATTCCAGCTTCTCCTGCTTTCTGAGCATCATTTATTTTAATGTTTGGAGTGCTGGCAACTGCTTACAGGAACTCGTACCTGCTGATTGTTGGGAAAAGGGTTCATGAAGTTTTGAAAATGGCATCACCCGATCCTTTTTTAGGACTCTAAAGATGCTCATTGAGGTTTGAAACACTGGCAAAAGTTTCACAGGAGAGGTCAAATCTTTTGCAAGGTGTTGTTTTCATTGTCCAGAAAGATTTGTTATAATTTCAGTTTGACAGTAAGAGAAGTTTTCACCAGACTTCTGCATGCCACTGCACCTTTCTTTCTTTCTGTTTTTTCTTTTTTTTTAATGAGCTTGCTTCTCTGGCTCCCAAGGTGACACTCACTCTGATTGATCTCTGGAAACATCCTTTTTGCAGCTGCCAAAACTCGAGCTGCTTTTACCCCTAAAAACAGACTAGAGGCTTCAAGATGTCGCACCAATTTAAAGTCTTAAAATCAGCCATTTTACAGGTACTTACTGTAAATTCAAGTGTTTAAAGTCATCAGCATTTGCAGAAACTTTGACTTTATCTGTATTGTGTTGAAGAGATATGAAGCAAACTGAACTGTGGCCTTGCTGTACTTTCTTGAATGTACCAAAAATGGAGCGGTGAGTTAGTGTAACCTTGTATTTAATCAATAAAAAACACATTCCTATTTACAGTGGCAGCCAAGGAAAAGGCTGGTACACTGCTGCCCCCTGGTGGTGAAAGTCTTTGTTGCATTTCCCAGAACAAATACAAAAACCTTTAAACGACACACATCCTTGATCTCCTTTTGCTGTTAAATGACAGCCAAAGAAACGATATCAGAGACGGCTGATTGTTTTTATTTATAATCATCTTCTGTACAAACTCGTGATGTTTAACAGTGTTTACCTGGTGATATGAAATGTTCTTACTGCAGTCTATAAGTGCTTTACAGTTCAGTGGTTCCACTTATCTTGCTTCTGCCTACAGTGACTTTAATACCTGTAACCTCCTGCTAGCTGGTCCTCGTTGTGCAGAACTAGTTAGTCCTCTAACACGTGCTCATTTATCAGGCAGTTGGAAACGTCTTGTTTTGTTTATTCACGTTTTCTGAAGAGGCTCTGGCGTGGACGAGTATTTAATCCTCAGGTTTCTGTGTCGGTGTGTCAAAATCAGTCGCTTTGATGTTTTTATATCTCTCACATTTTTATCTGATGTGACTGTAAATGAGCAAACTGTGCAATTTTTTTGGCACTGTTGTTGTTGGAATAAAACCGAGAAAATGACTGTTGTTGTTTTTGTTTTTATTCTGTAGTAATGTGATTACAGTTGTTATGAAAGCATTCTCCACATTCTCCATAGCTTTTCAAACCAGCATACAGTTAAAACTTACCAATCAGAAGGTCGACAGCTCTAAAGTATGTCCTGTTTTATCCTCCTTTTTAACTCTAATGGAAGCATAATTTGCAAAACATACATCATGCTGTATTAAATTACACTTCAAACTGCAGATTTGAATAATATTGTCATTAATTAAGTGTCATGGATCAGGCCAGCTGAGGGCCATCTTCCCTACACAGGATTATTTTTTTCAGCCAGAGCAGTCTCTCCCTGCTGGTCATCAAAGCGCATGCAGTTTTAAGAGAGTTTCACTGTTTCTGCGTTGTCTTGCTGCACGTCTTCTATACGGCCACCAGATGGCTCTGTGTCTCTGCCATCACCTGTTTATCTACCGTCTGAATCACATTATTAACAGCGTGACCAAGACGAATGAAGATACCAATTATAGTGTTTCTATAAACTCCACTCAACTTCACTTAACAAAAAAAATTGCATGTAAATCGGTTCTTTCTTTATGACCACAGAGTTTGGGTGATACAGACAGGGGATTCGAAGAGCTTCAGAGGCTGAAAGTAAAATAAATCAATAAAAAATGTAAAAAGTACACCTGAGATCTATATTTTCTGTTTCTAATTTTTGAATTATTTTTATTCATACCAAATTTTAAGACAAATTTTATTTTTAATCATGTTTTTTTTATTCATATTTTAGATTGACAGCAGAACATAATAAGCATAGACACCAGGAATACATATCACGATATTGTCAGTTCTATGTCCTTTTCTTATTAGCAAGAAACATACCAAACTAAAATATACCAAGAAAAACAAAAAAAACAACAACACAAAAACAAAAAGGAACCAAAAAAGTGCCTTTAAGCTAAAGTCGACCTTGACCTCTGGGTAAACTAAACATTGACAACCAGCAAAAGAAAACTTGTCACCTTATCCGTCTTATATCTTCTATGTACCGCAAAAAGGGACCCCAGACCTGATTAAAAATATCTTCTCTCTCCCGTTAACTCTATACGTGAAAGTAAAATAAATAAATAAAAAATTTAAAAAGTACACCTGAGCTCTATATTTTCTGTTTCTAATTTTTGAATATTTTTTTATTCATACTAAATCCTAATTTTATTTTTTATCATGTTTTGATGCATTTATTAGTGTATAAATGTATATTGTTTTTTTATTTTGTAGTTTATTAAATTAAAATTACATAAATAAACCTCAGTTTTTTTCCACCAAATATTATTTACTTGGATAGAAAAACAACTATATTAACATAAACATATTCGAAAAGGTCGTTGGATTATTTCTGAGCTTTGCAAAACATTTTAAAGAAAGTTCATTAGAATTTATTTTTTTTAGTAAATTTGTTATAAATATTTTATAGAGTCAAGTGAAATATTAATTTATCATTGTTTGATATATTAAAAAATTTTATCGTTCGTTGCATTTTGTCAGAGTTGGTCCTCCATAGCCTTAAACGTTTTTAACTATAGTGCTTTTGTACTGTGTGTGTGGTGCAACTGTAGACAGGTAGACTACACTAAGCGCAGTCTCTCTCTCTCTCTCGGTGGGACGTGTCCAGAGTCACGCCCACTCTGGCATTTTCCCACATTAATATGCAGCATATATACTGTATGTTATCGTCAGTCAAAAAACTACATCTCAAGCTCGATGATGCTCTGAAGAAATCCCTCCGCGCCCTGAGAAGGAGAAGTCGCTCCTCTGCAAACACCCTGCCGTTACGCCATCCTCCGGCAGGCTACGCTTTTCTCGTCCATTCCTGGACTGACAGCAGCTGCTCTGCCCAGTCAGGTTTTGTGCATCTGCTGGGACTGCTGGGAGGACGTCGGCTCAGACTGCAGAGCATTGCGATGCAGAGAGAGGGGCACTGAGGCTGTGATGCCGGAGCCGTAGCCCGTAAACCTGTGCGGACTGAGCACAGGGTGGACTTCGTGCGCACACCTCTGGAAACTGCTGCCGAAGAGGAGCCTCTGCAGCGCCGCAGCTTTGCACGGGAATCAGTCTCGGTACGTGACTCCGAGCCCGGAGCTGCCCCGGATCCGACAGGGAGGGGGGCCGTAGCGCGGCACCCCGCCCGTCTCGCCTCATTTGGACCGCACGGACCTGAGCCGTGATATCCGCGCGCGGAACCCGCCAAGCAGCCCGCACCTCTGCGCCAAAGGTAAGCAGCTCCGCGACGCGCGGGGAGCGCGTGCAGGCGCTCGTGGCTTCCAGCAGGCACCGAGAGCCTGATGATGATGATGACGATGATGATGAAGGTGCAGCTTAGAGCAGATGAACGCGCCGCTGAAGCGCCGCAGCACCGACTACTCGCTGCTGCCGTTCGATCGATTTGTGTGTCACGCGCGTGTCTCTGCACAGACGCGCAGAAAGGGGAAAATGACGTAGGGAATTCCCACAGTAATCCAATAGCGCGCGGCGACACCTGCACATTCCGCCAGTGCGGCCTGCTACCGCGCGCGGCCTCGCCAGCGGCGCGCGCGGACTGAAACGATTAAAGTTGGATGCGAGCCGTTATGTAACGTGATTCTGCTGACGCGGTTCGCCATGAGCCGGGGTTACCTCTACGTCCCCGCGGCTCTGGGGTTCTGCTCCGTGTTTACGTCTACGGCCGTTCAGCTCAGCCCGACGGGATCGATCTGACTTCCAATTCATGAAAGTGCACAAACAGCACCTCGTGTGTCTCTGCACGACTGAAGACCTCACCTGTTTATTTAAGGCAGAAGGTACTAGGAACATGTGGTAACATGTGGCAACATGTGGACCTGAATTACTCAGTCTGCCTGTAATTTACCTGGTGTCATTTTACATGCGCATTTGAATTTTTCTGTTTAATCTGTAGGATAAAGTTGCTGTTTCTCACTCTCACAACAACTCCATCACCACTGGATGTAGCTGAGCATGCTGTAGGGCCACAAGGCTTACCTCTTTATGTAAGAGTGTACATGATTTTTATGCCTCCTCCCCCTGTCCCAAACACTGAGGCACTGCCGCACTCTTTGATTGGCTCAAATATTCAAAATTCAGCATTGCAGGGAATGACAAACCTTTAATTTGCATCATGAAAGATTAGTTTAGTAAATTATACTCGTCCCATATTTACTTTGTTGGCATCTGGTCACACTGGTACCTTCAAAGTAGTCCAATCTGAACGTGTAGATGCTCCAGCTGTGGGTTTAGTGGATCAGCGGTGAACACCAATGCTGCAGACGGGGTCAGGGTTAGAAATGTGTTTCTAGTCCATGAAATAAATTGTGGTTGATGAGAAGAGTGTGGGAAAATACATGAATGGTGAATCACACGAATCACACTCAACGGCGTGATAAACTCAAACATGATATTTGCAGTTTTACTGGTTTTGCTGCATTCAAGCATCTGATTTATGTTTCCATCACTGGTTTGCACAATAAGCGAGCTGTGATAGATTTTTATGATAGAAACTAGTTTATTTTCTGGGTCAGCTTCCTGTCTGATGATGACAGGCACGTTTGATTATGTGGCTTTACATCACAGTTTAGCAAAAAGCCTTCCTGACTTTCAGCCATCAAGTAGGGAAACAACCCCACAGCAGAGTTATACTGACCCATTCAACCCCCTGCCCCGATCCCCCGTAGTTCCGCCTGTAATCTCATCATATTTGTGGTCCTAATTGAGTTTTGGTGTTGTGGAGCCTGCAGTGTCTTTGCTAATTTCCCCTTTGAGATACTTTATTATAAATTGTTTATGCTTTGATCTGCTTTGAAGGTAGGGGTTTGGATGAAATCTGCAAAGCTGCAAACATACTCATCTTTCTCAAAAATCTGATACTTGAAACAGATGCGTTACCCGAGATGAACTGAAACAAGCAGAAATTCAGTTTTGCTCCTGCAAAGAAAAGAAAATTTCCCCACTTGACAGAATTTGACGAGGTTATGGGGGGAGGTTTGTTCTTGATATCTGTCCTGACTGAGACCCTACAGAGTCTGTTAGCTGCACGTAGGTCTGCTGAAAGTAATTTGTAAAAGTAATGTTGAAAAAAACAGCATTAAACTATCTTTTTTTTAAATTTGTCTGTTTCAGTTCTACGTGTACCTCACGTCCTGTAGTGAATGCATGTGTGTTGTAATTGATTTTTGAAAGCATATTAATGTCGAATAAGTGACATCTTCCCACATTAATATGGACTGGATACACAATACGTTATGACTTGTGAAAAAAATAAAGCAGATAAAGTCACTGCAAAATGTGTTGCAATTTAGAGAGAAAAACCCAACAATCAGATGATTCCTTGCAGCACTGGGTGACTGTAGGGAGGAAGAACTTCCTTTTAACAGGAAGAGACCTCCAACAGAGCCGGGATCATGAAGGAGCAGCCATAAAGATGAAAAGAAAAAAGGAAAGCATAGCGAGACCATGAATAACAAACAGGTGACATGTTTTTTTGTTGTTGTTGTCTTCCTCACTTCCTGTTTTATTTTGAAATCTTAAATGCACTTTTGCGAGTTCTGCTTTAATGAGGTCATGTCATTTTTCTTCTATACCTGTCAATCTTTGACCGTATATTTAAAATGGCTACTGTGACATCACCTTTTGGTTTTGGACTCCATATTTTGAGGCATTTTGGCTGCCACCATGTTTGGTCTTTTGGAGCCTGAAGTGACCATATCGGGACAAGGGGTTAGAATGCTAAGTTATCAGCTAATGCTACCGAGCTTGGTTATCAGTCTGCATCTGTAACCGGACAGGGTTATGTGCAGGCACAGATTTCTACAAATTAAACATAAGTAAAAGACTGGAGGTGTCCTGATGTTAAAGAGGGAGTTCTTCCTCCCCACAGTCACCTAAGTCTTGCTCACAGGGGAACGTCCAATCATTAGGGTTCTGGTGGTGTTTAAATGAAAATGAGTTGGATATGAAATCTTCAAATATTATCATAGCAACAGTGCAAATGGTATTCAACCTTTTCTACAACTTTAACTCTTATTTAAGCGTTAAGGGAGGATGTGCAGTTTTGTGGTTTATAACAAAGTGAAGTGAAGCAGTATGGTGAGAAAGAGCTGGGTTATCATTATCATTAATCACCCTTACTGAGTCTTTTTTTAGCTTTACAGGCTCTAAATTGATGGGTAGAAATAGAAGGAGACGATGCGTCAGATGTTAAAATGGGCGAGGGACAGAGGGCTGTGTCACCCTGCAGTGACGTCACAAAACGGCTGACTGCTTATGTGCAGGTCATCATTAATCCATGATTAACTTAACCCGCGAATAGCCAGCTGTCTCCTTTGGTTATTATAATTGTTGGTCTTTGCAGATATTCACGTTTCTATAGCTGCTCTGTTAATATGAGATTCCTCTGTGGGTGTTGGCTTGATGCTCTAAGAAACTTTGGGGTTTGTTCTTGAATTTTAAGCATTTGGCTGCACAGCATAAATTTGTAATGATGGTCTGCACAGTCACTGGTGAATGAAGATGAGGAGGTTAAAGTAAATAAAGAGAGCACAATACAAATGCCTCCAGCGCAGCGTCTGTTTATAGTTTTTACACATCCACGCACAACCCACATTCCCATTTATAGTAAGCATTTTAAAGTCGGAGATATCAATCAGCCTTCCAGCGTAAATGCTATTTTTGACTCCCCGAGGCCTGTCACGTGGAGGGATACCTCCTGAGGAGTGACTCATCCTGGACATTTACTCCCAGGGCGATGTTTTTAGAGGGAAAAAATACCCAGAGTGCAACAGTGCTGCACTTTTTCTGGGAAGTGGGAACACACCAGGCACCGAAACCCATGTTCGCTCAGACTGACTCACAAAGTTGCGTCCTCCAGTTTTAAACCTGGTCTCGCTGCAGTGTGTGAGCTTAAGTCACTCAAAAGCACGTCTTCACCCACCTTTAGGGTCATCATGGAGCTCAGGGAGAGGATATTTTATGGTGCTGCATCTTTCTTGTGAATAGAAATAAGTGCTTTTAGTGTAAAAAAGTTAGTTTTTTTTGTGCTGGTTGTGTTTTTTGTTCTTAATTTTATGTGTGTGTGTGTGTGTGTGTGTGCGTGTGCATGTGCGTGTCAGCACAGGGACCCCTCTGTGCCCCTGTGGAGGTGACTGCAGCACTTTACAGCCTGACAGAACGGGCACCTTGGGGAGCTGGCACACACAGACACACACACACAGACACACACTCAGGCAGAGAAACAGAGGGGCAGCGAGTGAGAGGTGGAGGAATCCCTTTACTGACATCATGGCACCTACAGCTCACAGCACGTATCCAGATGGCGAAACACAGGCGGTGAATCCAGCGATTATTTTCATTATTGATTCATTTTAATGTTTGATGACCTGAATATTTTCCACTGTTAATTGTTTCCACCACTGAAAATCATGAAACTGGTGAAACTTGACCATTACAAAACCCGAAGTGATGTGCACGAGGAGCTGCAGGTGTAACCGGTGCGTCTCTCTACAAGAAAATGATTGGTCGAGAGGTGATGTTGGGTCAGAGCTCCTTACAGGCACCTATTTGAGCTACATGTATGTGAGTCCTCAGGTCCAAGCCAAAGAGAAGTACACAGACACTCAGATACCTGCACACATGAAAACATCAGAAAAGCAGCAGCAACGGTTTTCATTTTTGATTGCCAGTTGCAAATTTTTGTTTTAAATGAAGCAATAGCTGTACATAGACTGTATATAAAAGATGCACACATAGCTTCCAGGTCTGAAAAGTGAAGCCAGCAGGGGGCGACTCCTGTGGTTGCAAAAACAAAAACATCTGATGGTTTTATGGTCTCAGTTTCTAGTTCGAAGTTTTATTGAAAGCAGCGTGATTTTTATTTTGTAATTTATGGTCTCCATTAGCAAGTACTATAAAATAATTAAAGGCTACGTCCACACGTACACGGGTATTTTTGAAAACAGAGATTTTCCGTTTTTGTTTAAAAAAAAAAACCCTACTGTGAACCACTGTGCTAAGTAGTCACTGGAGCAGACATGGAGCACAGTCCAGAGCTGAAGTGACAACTGAAATCATGATAAATATTTAGATTTTTAAAAATATCACACCCCTACAGTTGTTACAGATGGGAAAATTTCTTATAGAGACCAAAATGGTTTGGTTTTTGTATCAGGGTTTAAACATGTTTATTTCTGCTTTTTTTAAAAAAGGACATTTTAACATGGTAGTCTATGGGAACTCCCTGACTCACTTTTGAAAGCAGTGGCCATAAAAGGAACTGCACTTCAATGCTGGCTTTGTTTCTCAGGCCCAGAGGGTGATGCAGATGTGGCGAAACCCCAAATTGGCCTTAAATCCATCTGTGTTTTTCTTACTGCCAAGTAAAGGTTAAATAATTTGCTCAGTAACAGATGGTCACGGTCGATTTCAGACAATGTTAATCCCACTGGAGTAGAGGTGCATTTGCTTGGGAGTATTTGCAGCAGAGGATTAATACACATTTGTTGCAGGGTATTTGCAGCAGGACAGTGTAACTTATGTGAGATAATGTGAAACAACAGTTTAAAACAACGGCAAATCTCGGTAAGGAGAGCCCATAGAGCTCAACCCAAGCTTTTTCCCTTACTGTAGTTTCATTTTTCGAGTAGAACCCCATCTACTTTATGATTGGCTAATCCATTCAGGAGGTTTCCTTCAGAATACCATTGAGAATGTAGTTTAGTTATGAGAGCATATTTTACAGCAGGTGTGACTGAAAGGTGAAGCCAGTTCATGTCCTTATACCTGCATTATTTCTAATGGCCAACAGGGGGCGACTTAATTGGTTACAAAAAGCAGGCAGATTGTATGGAAGTCTATGAGAAAATTAGCCTCCTTCTCACTTTCTTTTATGAGCTCTGTAAATTTCTTGCTGATGAGTTTATGTTCTCAGTCACTAGTTTTAAGTCTTATTTAAAACAACATGATGTTTATTAAATAAAATATGATTCCATTTAAAGTAAAGCAGACAATAATTGAGGGTATGCTTTAGGGTTGGACCTAACTTATGATTGGCAGGTGCACATCACTTGTTTTTAAAAAAACAAGATGGCAGTGACTAAAATGTTCAGCCTTCCACGTGTGGGACTAATAAAGGTTTATCTTATCTTATCTGACATTTTTTTTAAAAAGCGAAATAAAAAATGTTATTAAAAAAAATACGAACATTGGCATTTGTGGTTGTTGTTTTTAAGGTGTCAGAGTCTCGATTCACATTGGAAACTGCCATTTTGTTCAGATTTATAGGGTTTTAACTGTTAGTGAGGAGGTATTTGTTCACAGCAGAAGCCTGCTCTTTAGTATTAAAGGAAAGAAAGGCACATAAAAAGTTATAATCCATCAGTGGAATGATTTGGCTCACTGGCAATGTTTTTGCCTGATTTAGGACTGTGGTTGTGACACACATAAATAAGACACACAAGGCTTTGGAGAAGAAGAAAAGTAAATCCAGATTCTAAGTAAACTAAACTGGATCAATTAAAAATGAATTAATTGTTTAACCAGGGGAAAACTCAGTGTGCGTGCAGTAGAGCGGTGCATGTGCCTGGTGTTGTGAGAATTGTGAGCTGTGTAAAGGGAGATGTACAGCCATAATGCTTCCATGGTGCCTGTCAGTCATGCCTGTCGCTTGGGACGCTGGAGTTTTCCTGCTTCACAAACAACACTAAAAAACAGAAATAAAAAAATGACCTGCCACAAAGAACGGCACGATAGCGATACCTGAATACCTAAACCTGCCATCCCGTTTTGGAAGCGTTCTCCAAAGAAACTCTTTTTGACAGGATGTAAGAAATCAACCATCCAGCAGAGTCTGGCACACTCCATCACCGCCTCTGCTGCAGATGTGTTTGCTGTTAAGTATTCAGCGCACAGCGGCGCACTGTACAAAGTATTCGGTGCCTAATAACAGAGCAGCGCTCAAATGACGGTATTTGAGACATTTATCATCCCTGAGAAAAGCAGTTTCATTTTGGGGTTTTATCTATATTCTCCTTCCTGAGAATCAATCGCTAATCCAGGTCAAACTGTGCAGGGTCGGGCTTCGGGATTATAAGGGAAGCAGGAGTCTTTTCAAAGAAAAAAAAAGCACTGGAATGGGTCCAGATTACTTAATGCTGTCTCCTGAGGTCATGGTTTGTTCTGTGCTGTTTGGAGCTGCTGCACGCACTCCTCATCCTCTCTATTTTAGCGAGCAGCCACGGCGTCTCCCACTCCACATCGGGGTTAGACAATGC
>VOQK01004916.1:22325-41110 GCA_015052645.1 Benitochromis conjunctus
AACACCCCCCCCCCCCCCCCCCCCCCCCGTTCCTTTCCTGTTGAACCACAACAATCAATAATGCTCATCACACTCAATCGGTGAGTGACACACATATCCCCGGGAGTGTCGCCTGGTGGGGAACCGAACCCTTTGTCAACAGGAGAACAGTCAATCGTAGACAGTGGGTTGAGCCTAATGAAGAGACCTGTGTAAGGTGCCATCGATCGATCTCTAATACACACACCGTACTCATTAACTGGCTAATGATATCAACCGCAGCGTGGCAGGGCCGTGAAAAACTATGGCGGCTTAGTTATCTCCATCTCAGACACAGAAAGCTTTAGTGGCAAGCACCTCTAACAAATCCTCACCAATATTATAAATAAGCTCATTACCCTGGGTATAGTGGAATCATATGAGCAATGTGTCCCTTTATTTGCCTGTTGTTCATTCCATCAGGCCTCCACTTCCTATTGTAAGCATTATGCTTAACATACCTTTGAGGCATGGCAGTTCCCATGAAATTGGGCAAGTCAGTGTGTAATACTGGGGTAGAGGTAATTAGAGTGCTAATGGTACCATGGCTATGGCTGTCGTTTAGTCTCGTTCCCACTGTTTTCCCTTTCTTGTGCCTCTGGCTGCTGTTTTTTTTTCTCTCTCTCTCTTTCAGTGTATTGTGTGGCTGTGGTTAAATCATCCACCCATCTTCTGCTTTCTATCTGGGACTGGGTCAAAGCCAAACCTCCCACCCCCCAGCCACCTTGTCTAGTTTATGCTGGTCAGCAGAGAGATGTAATCTCTTGGTCTACCCCAGGGCCTCCTGACATGTAACACCTCACCCAGGAGCCATCCTAGTCAGATGGCCAAACCACCTCAGCTGAGGAGTGATTTTATTACTGTACACTGATTTTTCATGCATCATAATGTTTTCTTTGCATTGCACCTGCACGCCTGAGACACTCTGACAGACTGCTCAGTTCATCTATATAGCATTAACGGGTTACTTACACTGTACTTTTTATGAGCAAATATTGTTAAAATCCAACCCACACTGAGAGTCAATCATTTTAAACCTCTAAAGACTCTAAACGTATCCTGTTTACATTATTGCAGGTAACTTTTCACATGAACTCGTCCAAAAAGCAGATGCTAGCAGCTAACAAAGACTAGCCGGCTAACACATCACCCTAACCCCGATGGCTTCCATTGCAATTTAAATTTTGCATGGCCTTGTCCTCACACAGGACAGATGCAAGAAATTATTTCAGCAATTTATCCATCCAGTCATCCTTTTAACCCACCCCTGTGTTATGAAATGCGCGTGTGCCAGACATGGTCATTGCTAACACTGACCCAGCCTAGTTTGTCCCTTGTGTAACTCCCTGCTTTCACGTGACTCGGGTCCTTTATCTAATTTGCCACCTCCACCCTGTCTCCAGCTGCCACATTTTCCTGTCCCACTCTCAGCTTCATGTCATTTTTCCCCAACCGTCACCTCTCTCCTGTTTTTGCCAACCTGCCACGCTCTCTGTCCAGCTCACCTGGAAGCTTAGTTTCCCTGCCAGCCACAGCCTGTCTCTCAGACTCTCTCAAACTTGAACACCAGCCAATCCCAAATTAGCAATAGTCAAAATGCAATGAAAACTACTATTTCTGAGAAACACTCAGTATTCATTACATGGAAGAAAAAACAGGAGAGCACGACTTCTTTAAAGGTTTAAAAAGTATTCAGAAACCTACTTTGGCATGAAAATTTGAACCAGCTTGGATTAATTATGCAGCTAAGACACTGTGTAATGATGTAATATTGCTTAAACTCTGATTCCTCCCTCAGAAGGTGCAGAGGTCTGCAAAAGCTAAAAACTTTAATAGTCTAACACCACATCTACTCACTGCACTCCTTTGGATCTTGGTTGTTACGGACGAGGACTTTTTGGCTCGGGGTCCTGAATAGCGACGTCCAGTTGATGGTGTTATAGAAGCAGAGGCGGCTGTTGTTGAAGATGTAGACGTTCCCAGCGCTGATCTCACTCAACGACTGGAACTGGAGGGAGGAGATCCAACGCTGCTTCAAGATCAAAAGAGAAATACCACTTCCACTGAAAGAGAAGCGAGAATAGAAAAGGAAATGAGTCGTGGCAAAGGGAGAAGGGGTAGAGAGGACGAGTAGGGAGACGAAAGGAAATCAGAGAGAAATAACAAATTTAAAAGAAATAGTTGGAAGCACAGAAGAAGATTTGGAAAGAAATTTTAACAAGATGGAAGAAGAGAAAGGAGGACGAAGGAGTAATTGAGGATTTGGGGGGGGAGGAAAAGACAAGGTTAGAGGGTGGGATGAAAATATATGATGGAGAGGAACAGTAATGAGGGGAGAAAGGGAAAATGGATTAAGAGTTAAGCTAAGAGTCGGACAGAAGAAGAACAAGAAGTCACGTAAAGCTAGAGAAAAAACTCCTATTAAAAATGTTATGTTAGAAAAAAAAGAAATACAAGACATGAAGAAACTTTTGAGATGGAGGTTTCTCCAGCTCAGACTTGTACTGAAGCACTGCTGAGCTACATGTTCGTCACGGGCATTTACAAAACACGACTGGACCTCCTTTGACTCTGCGGCACTATCTCTCGAATCTGCCACTTGCATGCAAACACAGAACCTGTTATCAAAACAGGGCTAATCAAAGCTGCGTGACAGCAGCGCTTCTGTGAGCAAAAACCTGCCAGTGGCTCACCAGCTCCAACGGCGAGCATCCAAATAGAGGAAGACAGCAGGAAATTAGATGATGCTCTCTGAACAAAGACCATAAAATGTGCATTTTGAAAGCTATGAGTCGAAATGCCCAATTTTGCCAACGTTTCTCTAAACGATCCAGGAACCAGCTGAGCTAAGTTCTTCGTCTGGCGAATGCAAATCTGTGCATCGCAATTTTGAACAGACAGCCAGCACAAACCAATCACATAACCTCTTTGCCAAAGATAGAAATACTATAATTTAGCTTTAAACATGGTTATTTCTGCAGACATTGTGACATCATTTTACAGCCTATGAGGTGTCTCCTTGACAAGGGCAGCTGATAACACTGGTCAACAACTTTTGAAAAGTTGCATGCATGAAACAGCATATTAGATGCCCTAGCACCTCAGCTCAAGGTGATATGTTGTCACATAAAGATGCTTCATCAATTATTCTGAATATTCTGACATGTATATATTGGTTTCCTAGCCCAGGAGTCGTGTCATTTCAAGCATCGGTTTCATTTTCAGCAATCAGAAAGTTTGACTACATTTATTTCACAAGCATTTTGTCTATAGACAAGTGTTATATGAACAATCCCTCTGGAGTTAAGTGAGTATAATGGGTTGATTTTAATTTATTTAAATGTATGCTGTATAGCTATGTGGAATATATTATTACTCCTCAGAAATGAATGAGCAGAAAGTGGTGATATTGCAGTGTTTCCACTTTAATGATCTCGCTCAGGCGCGCACATTTGCAAACCTGCAACATCCATCCGTAGTTTTGTTACACGGGCAAGCAGGATATTATAGACATCCTTGTTCTGTCTCGCACGTTTTCCAGATGAGATATAAAATATGGGTCTTAGAAGGTGTCTTCCCACCTGGGCTTTGCTGGAAAACCTATAAGGGACTTTGTCCAGGAGGCATCATGATTGGAAGCCCAAAACCAACACAGTTGGCTCCTTTCAATGCAAAAGAGGAGTGGCCTTACTCCCAGCTCCCTGTGGATGTCTGGGCTCCTCGCCCTATTTCTAAGGTACGGCCAACCACCTTACAAAGGATACTAATTTCCGCATTTAACAGATGTATTCTTTTAGCGACTACCCCAGACCATATGTGAGGGTTGGATATATATTGGTTGGTGATTTGGAAACTGTCTCTCTTCGCCACAGCAGTCCACTACAATACCCACATTACTGCTGACGACACACCAATCCAACTTTCTATTTTACAATCCACCTGCTCCCCTGCTGTGATCAATACTCAGAGATAGTTAAATGCCTTTTCTTGTGACAGCTACCGTAGACTGCTCACAGGGAAGCCCTTCAATGTTTAGCGGCAGAGGAAAAGCGTAAGTGCACCCAAATGATTGATCCTGGATTGGTCCAATTTTGGCAGCGTGGTATCGTGTCACGACGTCCTGGCTTCAAATTCAGGTTAACTGGTCTTACATGTAACTATGAGCACAACTGGCTATCTGTCTTTATGTGCTGGCACTGAGACAGCCTGGTGAATCTAGTCTCTCGGCCTATGGGAGCTGCGATAGGCTCCAGCACGCTCGTGACCCTGAAATGGATAAGTGGAAGAAAATCCATGGGGTACGGACAGAAGAAAGTTAGTATGGACACGCCTGCAAACATACCTGTAAAGAGCTCTGCCTCCGATGGTAGCCAGGCTGGAAAAAACACTAAGATCTGTCATGTTTTCAGGCCAGGACTGGATGTTGAGGTAACCTAAAGAAGACATGTCAGGCAAAGCGGTTGAACATGTGCTAATTAGTCTGTGGCGGTATTTGATGAAGGAGCACAAAAATAACGAGCAACGGATAAAAACCCTTCTGTTGCCTACATCCAAAGTTTCAGATCACGGAGCTGCACCGCCTCTGAAGTTCAAGCAAGAAACCCTTTTCTTTGTAGGAAATGCGCTTGCAGAAGACAATATTTAATATTTAATATTGCTAATTAAAAGAATGGATTTAATATTCTGCACAATTTGTCTGGTTGCCTTTAATGACAGATTATATCAAATCGGCATCTGTGGAAATGACATTAAAAGGGATAGGAGCAGGAAATGGCTGGGATAGAATGGCCATTGCTCTTTCTTATTGCTTAGGTTTTCATTATGAAAATGCAGTTTCACTCCATTAGCTGTTTGGCTCAACTGCAAGTCGCAGTTTAATATGACAAAAGGGTTTGTATACGAGGTATTGCTCATCCCTTAAGGCCTCTAATAGCTAATGAATAAGTACACACACAAGGATGCACGCAGCAGCAGCAGCACACACTGAAAGAACGTATAACTATGGAGATATTGCACACACACAATAACATTATACGCACCAGAGCTCCTTTTTGAGCTTACTGGCAAAAATCTGCTTTCCTCCTAAAGCTTTCTTTCACTGCTTTAGAGGCCAAATAATTCACACGAGCACATGCACAAACACACCGTCTAATTCTTCTTGTATTCAGTGTTTCCAAGTGAGGCCGTCTTACCTGTGATCTCTTTCACGGTGCGGAACACGTTGAGGCGCTCAGGGTCCAAAGGTCCAATACCGTGATACATATCCCTGAAGAGAATCATGAAGCATAATAAGTCTATGTTGCTAAAGCAAGGCTTTATTTATCAAAGTGTCCTTTGAAGTGTCCAAAGGGTTTTAAGCCAACCAAACCCAAAAGCCAAATTATGATTTATAATCATTCTGTCCTCAGGACGCTGTAAAGAGTTGCTGACAAGGTTACAGTGCTCCCTGACCTTCCCTGCCTTCTTTTCATCTCCATGTGCACTTTGTGTGTAACGTTTTCACCCATGAAGTGGACCCTATGTTGTGCTTCAGTAAAACTGCACTGGGGCGGCATATTGGTGCTCCAACATAGTATCCCAACAGTGGGTTTATTAACTATGCGTAACTGGAATGTGGTCACTTGTAGGGATCAACTTGAAGGCAAAAGATCAGTATGTCTGCGCAGAGTCTCAGTCATTCAGTCCAAGACAACTGGACTTCTTTTAGGCTCTTGAAGACATTTCAACTCCTGTCCATTCTTCTTTAGCTCCAATTAGAATAGTTTAAAATGTTTTAGGCGTGAAGTAAAACGTCTTCAAGAATCCGCTTTAAAGTCGCATCTATATCACTTTTTCAGTGAACCAAACTGTTCACTAGACACCATCCTCACAGTGCCCAATCTAAGAACCCAATGGGTGTTGGGGCCGGCCATGGTTCAGAAGGCGGAGCAGGTCGTCTGCTAAAAACCCTGGCTCCTCTAACCTGTATGCATGAGCTAGATACTGAATCGCCAATGCATCCAAAGGGGTGTGAGCAAGTGAATGCTAGGTCAAAAGTGCGTAGGCATGGGAAAAAAACACTTGTATGAACTTGTGTGGCTCGGTGAACGATGGTTATTAAAGTGCTTTGAGTGGAAAAGCACTATAGTACCAGTCCATCACCTATGGTCATCAATGGGGACAACGGGGATGCCAGAACACATCTGGATCCAAACTTCCTGTTCTGTATGGCAGTTCCTGTTTTGCCAAAGCAAATGAATTTCCCAGAAAATTTTTCATGAGTATCAAACCCCAATAATTCAAAGAATGGGCAGTTTGACTTCTTCTAGTTAAATAAAAAAAAAGTCATAGGAGAAGACCATACATACACATTAAATGTGTTTGTGCATGTTAATATAGAAGTTCTGAAATTTTATGAAACGTAAAACAGTAAAAAATGTTGGAATTCAACCTTTTTTTTGCATGCTCCGTCAAATGTGCTAAAGAAAAACTTGTGTAAATCATTGAGCGCCAGTGTCACTCACCCTTTAATGCCAGTAATGAGAAAGATGAGGTTGCCATTGATTTTGGTGCAGTTGACAAATTTATCAATATTGCTGGCGTCCACTGTTTGAGCTGACTGCAGGCTTCCTGTCCCTATACCGTCACACACTGAAACAACAAACACCAAAACACACAATTATTTAAAAATGCCACTTAAATGACCATTTTTGCTGCTTTAGCAATGGAGAATTTTACCTACTTTAATGCATATCTGAAATCCCCTTATACTGCAAAGGCCCAATTTTGAGAAACTACCAATGGCCATTTGTCACTGTAATGTTTCATACTCTTTAATGATAATATGACCCTGCTTTTGGGTGTGCATGAAAGGCCACAGCCCCTCTCCATGCATTGGAATTCTTTGGATGAAAGCATGGACCAATCCACAGCCAATTCCTCCCTATAATGAATTCATTACATTTGCATTAATTAGACTTGCGGTCTAGTGTGAGCCAAGTATTTCTGACAGAGGCGGAGGGGATGATGAATAAGGCTGGCATTAAGTGGTGTAACCAGTTTTTGATAGTGATTTATACCAGCCAACGCGATATCTGAAATGTTAATTTGTTATCATTTCCCACAGTTCTTTGGGCTATCCCTCATTAACCCCTCCCTGCTATGTGACGATGTAATCAAGGGATTAGCCAATCAATGGATGCTGCAGCCCATGCATGGAACCTGAAGAAAAACACTGTTGCCTCGCCGCCGAAGAGAAAGGTCAGATCAGTTACCTTTGTGAGAACAATGTGATGACGGGGCTAATCCTCTGTATTGAACTGAGGTAATGCTGTTTAATTTCACATTAGCCATTTTAGGCATTTAACGGACGGTCTTCCAGCAAAACGACTTGTAATTACTGAGCAGGTAGGAGCAGTATCTCATTATGAGACTATTTTGTGTTAATTACCATGTCGACTGTTGTGGGGATCAAACACGTAACCTTCATTTATGCCATATTTAACTTCCAGCAGGATGTAATGAGTATGCACTGGATACACATTGCAGTGACGAGAGAAAATGAGTGTCATGTAGCCAAAGCCCCTTTAATGAAATGCGCAGAGATTAATTTTGCATTAGGGCCTAACTATTAATGTTTGAAATCAACAATATGGAAGGTTTAGAAAAGACTTCATTAATAAAATAAGATAAAGTTTACTGTGTTGTTGAGAATGTGAGCGCTGTTAGAGATGCGAGTGCTGCACGGCGTGGCTAATAAAGGAAAGAAGATGTTGATTTTGGAAGGGTCGCTGGAATCAATATCTGAGCTGTAAGTACATTCGCAGCAATATAAAAAAAGCTAAGCTGCCTCCCGTGAAAATAAATTACATTTCCTATATAAAGCTTTTTAAGTGATTCCTCTGGGCTCGTGTTGATTTGGTATCATCACTGTTAGCATAAAGCTATTAGATTAAAATGTTTAACTGCATAAGCTCTTGTACATACAGTAAATGCACTGCGGTGAGCCACGTAGCCGTAGCAGCAGGCGAAAAAATGAGAATCAAACCAGATTATCACTTCGCTTTGTTTGATTTGCACATAATACCCGCACATTGTATTGTTATGCTATCATAAAAGACATAATAATATAAATAAAATATATAAATAAATAAAATTCTGTCTATTTTCATGGTTTAATCATTCACCAGCACAAATTTGACAGCCTAAACTATCACTAGAAAAGCCAACGGGCAAAAAAAACACCCCAGTAACTTATGAGTTACTCCAAGTGTCAATTAATATGAAACCATGAGATAGAAATATACATTGGCCACACTTTTCAAACACCCATGTTAGGCCTCAGTCACTCATCATTGCTTGACGGGTTGGTGTGTGGTTGTTAGAGGGTGCGGCTACAGTCGCCTATAGTTTGCATGGAAGATGTAGCATTATCTATAAAAACTGTCCAACTACGGTCCGAGCATGAGCAAAACCAGATCCTCACAAGTAGATGGAAACCCTCTGAGGTCACAGTAAAAGTGTTGCTTCCCTGCTGTCGTCAACACGTTACAAAAGCCACAACTTTTACTGTGAAGGTGAATGTTCTCATTTTCTGGTTTGCATCAGTTTCCATAGTTTCACTGCTGCTGAGAGAGTAGTTGGTGAGTGTTTGCAGACAGGTTTGCATCTTCCATTGAAACCATGAACAATCGCAGGATTTTGCTAGTGGCCAAAGCAATCGCAAACAGGTTTTCAGTCAGTGAATACACAATTTCCCCACCAAAGTGTGGTGCCAGGGCATCACTGACTGGTCTAAATGGCTTCATGATTGAGACATTAGCAATCGGTTTCACAGCGACTGCCAACCGGTTGGGAAATGTTTCCCTTGTGACAGAAATATGGTTATTTTTGTGACTATTGTCGACTGGTTGGGGGAAGAGTTGACAAATCAGAGCCCTGAACCTATTACAGGATATAAACTGTGGTTGCTGTGCACAACAAAAGCTGAAAAATCTTGCATTACAAGTGCATAGAGTATTTATGACGAACATCTGCTGTAGCTTCTGTTTTGACTGAAAAGTCATTTTCAGTCAGATCTTGCTCTGTCATCATTTCCTGCATGGTCCCTCTTGTGTTTCTGCATACAGGAAATTAAAGGACTATTCTTGCTGAAATCACCTGGTTCACCCACAGACATACGCACCTTAACTTTAGCATTATAATTGTTGCTATCTTGGTTCTTTTGGAGCCATAGGGTGGAGTGCTAAGCCATAAGCTAATGTTAGCACTTTTGTCTCCAAAAGGCCCTGGCGACACATGGCGACCTGTTTAAATATTTTCTTTAGGTTTAAGATTCATTTTGTTTAATTAGTACCTGCCCTGCTAGCTGTATGCTAGGCTTCTACTTCAGTAGTTTGACTCGCAGAACTGGGCATGTCCACCATGTTTAACAGGCATTTTAATGTGAGATTCAACACAAGTTGACTGAAGGAACTCTATATTTGACACTTCTTGGGTTTACCTTTTGGACAGATGTCTGTGCAAGGGATGCACATTTTAATCCGGTTCTCCTCCACTTCCATCTTGTTGCTGGGACATGCTCTCACACAGGAGCTGTGGTCCACAACAAAGTTATCTGATAGAAAAAGCAGCAAAAATCTGAATTAGAGGACTTCACCAGTCTTTTAGCATACGTCGTACAACGCCTACAGTAAATTTGAAATGTAATATTATAAAAATCAAAGCAAATTCCTGGAAGGACCCCTCTAATTGTATGAAACTGATTGTATTTTAATCACATTTGTGTAATGATCAAAACTAATGGTCTATATCAGTGAGAAACAGTAATGAATCAGCTAAGTACTCGGTTGCAGAAACAGGAAAGCGGGACTGTGGTATGATTTGATGATCAGTGGAAGTCGAACATGCAGTCTCTCGATGTCGCTCAAATTTTAATGCACGCTCGCTGAAATATTGCACAACTGCGAGTGCACATCCGTGACAGAAAGAGCTAAGATTTGCTTTTTCAGCTGCCAGAAGCCGAAGCAGATGGCGTAGCAACGAGTTGATTGAGATACACACTTTATTTATGTTTGATTTATGTTTGAGTAATCTATCTTGACTTGAAATAATTGTCTGGAGGCCAATTTCAGGATTGACAGGGGATAAATGATTCATCAACAGACGCCAGCGCAGAGTCGGAAAAACAAAAAACAAAGACTTATTTACGAGTGTCATTATCAGCATCTATGTTATTGCGGCGTAGCGTTGTGTGATGGCACACACACTAGATCCTTTTGCAGCTGCTTGGATGTGCTCTGCGTTCGCTGACGACTCGGTGCAGACTTACGTGGACATTTCTTGACACAGAAGGCGCCGTAGGTGTACTTCGCCCTGGGGTTGTGCTCTAACTGGAAGGACGTCGGGTTGTACACAAATGGCTGAGGGCACTGGGTCACGCACGCCCCGCTGTCGTTGAAATTGGTGCAAGCCTGCAGAGGACACACAACCGCAGTGAGCTGGGTTGAAGGCGAGCGGGGAGGGCTGTGATTTTCCTGCATAAGTCACCATGAGCGAAAGAGTATTACAGCAGCATTTCATTTTTACGTGGGATTGCGACATGCGAACCATGCGGCCCTCCTTTGTCTCTTTGAATGCCAAATGGGAGAAAAATTGGAGCCATTGATCCACAGCCATGATGTAAATGGTGAAATGTTTTCCCATAAACCTCTTAAGTGATTTGTCGTCTGTGGCCACAGGCAGAAACAGCAGTAATTGAATTGGATGAGCCTTTCTGTGAATTACAACTGCAATATCATCCCTGTCAGCGCGTGCACGCAAGTCATGCACCACTTTGAGGAAAAAGGTAGAACTTTAGGTGATAAAAGGGATATTAATTATGACACCGAATCCCCCAATTTGTCCTTTAAAGAGCGCCGCTGTGGCAGACTTTTACAGCACCGTAAAATGACAAACAATTTATCAGCAGGTAAACAAAGTGGATCATTTTCGAGCGGGGAGGATGGCAAACAGATGTTGCACAAAGGATGTGGAATGAGACGAACGATGAGTGGAGATGGGATGATTTTCTTTTCCTTTTCTTTCTTTTCTGGTCACTGTACGTGTGTGTTGGAGGCAGAAATAAAAGAAGTAAAGAGAGTTACAGACTGAGGAAGTGTGTGTGTGTGTGTGTGACGTACAAAGCAGTCCGTGTCCTTGGGGCCGGAGCAGCCGCCGGCGCATTCGCGATGGCAGCAGTCGCTGACGTAAGGCCCGAAGCATCGACCGTCACACTGCTCTGCACACACCGTTTTTGTCACTGCACGAGAAGTGGAAAGACTGAATTTTAAAGGTCTGGCACACACACACACACACACACATCTACATACATTCACACTCATAAAGAGAGACAATACCACCACGCTCAACCTTCCTCTCTACTCACAACTCCTCACAGTCACATCTAGGCGGGGAGAATTTGGGGCTTGAGCAACCTAAAGGTCAGCCAAGTTGGTTTGTGACCACAGAGTCACTGCCTAGAAAGCACAGACGGACTTCAAAAACATGAAGCGCTGTCTTCTGTCTCAAGAACCTCCTTGAACACCCTTGAAGGGGACTCTTCTCCTCTAACTGCTCCGAAGCTTCAGCTCACAGACTGAACAGCTGAAAATAGTGTTTGGCAGCGTCCAGGAATGACTCTAAGGGGGAGCTTTGCTAGTGGAAACCCAGTTGGTTTTCCCTAGATACATAAAGTTTGGAAAAAATTAACTGAATCTCACAGATTCGCCATATCAGTGTTTATACAATGGGTGCTTTCAGCCAAGCGAGCCGATTGGCCAAAGACGCCGTCCAACTGTTCTGATTCCCAGAAAGCCTGGCTTTACTCGCTGATATGCCAACTTTTGTGGTAACCAGGGAAATATTTACTGCCATTCCAGTTTCTTCTCTGCATTTTATTTCAACTAGTTTAAAGGGAGCTGTGTAAGTGTCATTAGTAATGTGTGGCTTGTCCCCATTTCATCTTCCAACATTTTTGATAAAGGACAGTCTCCCACACAGTATTGATAAAGAAGGAGATAGAGCAGCCAGAGAGTCAGCAGGAGCTTGAAGCCGAGGCATTAAAAACTGCTGTGCTCACTCTGTGCTGAGTTGCGAACATAATGATGCAGTAGTGAGAAAAAACAACAACAAGCCTCTGTAATCTATTAGTCTGTTAGTTTGAGAAAAACAAGCCAGCCCCTCTCTAAGTCTTTCCATGAGGGGAACTGTAATAATATGGACGACAAACATTTCTCTACTTAAACTCTTTCCTTTAGTATCTTAATTTTTTCCTTTAATTTGTTATGTGCCAAGTACTGCTACACGGTGATGAAGATTCATTTCTTTTTTTCTTCTTTTTTCCTATCTATAATTAATAACACATTTTCTTGACATTGGCGCCGATTGGTTTGATGCCCAATTTCAATAAAAATGAGAAGAAAAAGAAAAAAAATAGGATAGTGCTCATAAAGCTTAAATAGAAAATCTATTTCAAAGCAGATTACTGGAGATTATAGATTATTATAAAGCAGATTTTACAGTATCATTAATTTTCTCCTTCCAGTCAAAACAAGGGGTCACTTGGCCTTAAACTAATAAGTGATTTAACAGAATTTCATTAGCCTAGTTCTCAGTGTTGAGTTTTGCTGTTGCACTTTACATAAACAGACGTTGGTTAGCATAGCTTACTGGCATAAAACTAGACTGTCTATATCTTAAGTTAAAAAAAAAATATCCTGGTTGTTCCTAGCGAGTCTGTTCTCAGTAAAATTAAGAAAACTGATATTAGCCCCAAGTCTTTGCATAGCAGAGTAAGGTTAGCCTAGCTTAGCCAATAAACTGTACAGCAGCATGTGTGTTTGAATGAAGAGCATTGGAGCTAGAAAACTAATAGCCTAGCTCAGGGAATAACTAGCTTGGTTTTGTCCAAATTTAGGCACATCTAAAATGCCATTACCCATTAAAGGGCTCAGTTAGCATGTAAAATGTTAAAGTTCACGACAGTACAACCTGAAAAATACTTTTTTGGAAGGATTTTCAGGAGAAAACCTCTTCTCTCTAAAAAAGAAAACATAGCAGTACAGCTTAGCTTTGCAAAGTTGCAAGTGAACAAACCCGAAGACTTCTGGAATAATGCCCTTCGCGTAGACGATAGCAAAGTGGAGATGTCTGGTTATGATACACGAAACCAAATATAGCATATCAGCACAAACACCTCATACCAGCTGATTGATGGGAGGTGATGATTCAGGCTTATTTTACAGCCACAGGATCTGGGCACGTTAAAGTCATTGAATCCACCATGAACTCCTCTATATACCAAAGTATTATTGAGTCAAATGTGAGTTCAACAACTTAAACTTACTTCAAACTGGCTCATATAACAGGAGCCAGTTTGACCCGAAGCACAGAAGCAAATTTACAACAGAATGGCTGAAAAAGATAAAAAATTAAGGTGCTGCAACGGCTCAGTCAAAGTCCAGCTATGTATAAATGAAACCTCAATGAACTGAAGCAACACTGTAAAGAAGAGTGGGCCACAATTCCTCTAAAATGATGAGGCTGATAAAGTCATACAGAAAAGTATTACTTCGAGTTACTGCAGCTAAAGGTGGTTCTGCGAGCTCCTGAATCATGAGGTGTACCTCACAGTCCCACATAATATGAAAACTTTCTTTTTCACATGACTGTATCTCCCTCTCTCTCTCTCTCTGTGCATAGCTATTTCAGACAACTCTTAACTTCAAAACATGTAGCATTGGCCAACAGTGTTACCTTTACAATTAAGGGTGAAGCTTTGGAGTTGTGTTTTCAGAGTGGGATTTATAACTTGGCACTGCAGACAAATGGAAAATTGGGCTTTCAATATGAAGTAATTATTGTGAAAAAGTTATTTTCTATCCCAAAGGATGATGTTTGTCTAACCAGCAAGTTCAGGGATTGTTGGCCAAATTGAACCACAGTCTAACGATACTGGTAAGACATGGGACATGACCCCTTTATTTTCAGGGTAAAAGTATTCTGATTTATATTAAACTACCCAACACCTAATGTGGACTTTAGCTGGCCTTATGATCTGCAAAGAAGTAAAGCTGCACATGCACGTGACATTAGTGAAGGGAAATAGGACATTTTCAACCCTTTACTGGGAAACAAATACACTACATCACGTGTGAATCTGCGTTTTGAGGTGGAACTACGGTAGCGTACTCACAAGTTTGACACTGGTCCTCCTGATGGCCCCAGCAGCGTCCGTTACATGAGCGATGACAGCGTCTGCCTGCAAAAGACAGCGTACATCAGAGAACTCTCTGGAAACTTCAGATGCAGCTTTGACACAAACACACATTGAAGACACTGCCCCCACACACATCAAACACCCAATCGTTCGCTCGTGCACGCCCTTAAAACTGCTTGACTAATGACAGTGACAGAACTGTCGAATCTCCTCCGCTCATCCAACAATAGATTTGAAGTCACTGTGGCGACTCGTGGCCTGTGAGGAACACGAGCATGAAAGACAGGCTTCTTCTCCCTTCCGTCAACAGCTAGCAGGCAAAGTGGGACCTGACAGAGCATTCACAGCCTTCATCTGCCCATGGCCCATCATCAAGACTTAATTGACTATGGGTTAATTACAGAGTAAGTGGAATAGTGAGGCAGATTGTCACCCGGCCCCTTCAACCACTCCCACTGTGGGGTTGTTAATGTTAAATACTAACTACAACTTGGCAAAGGGCCTCAATTTGGCAACCTCCACTCCCACAAACTCTCTTGTCATTTTTGGCCCACCTCCTCTGTTCTTTGTTTCTTTTCATCCCCTTCCTCCTACATCAGTGGCATCTCGTCAACAAAATAGCAATGTTTCACGCATATTGTACTTTGCAGTGTCTTCCACAACCTTTATTGTTGAGAAACAGCCTTTGCATGATGTCTTGATCCCTGCTCGTGCTAGTCAGATTGTATTCTGTTCACTTTGCAAAGTGTAAAAAAAGGTCATCACGCCTTTTCATCAAAGATACTCTCAACATTTGCCCCATTGTCTACGTCTTTGCTGCCGCGTGGAGCCACAGCTGTCCCCATTGTTCACCCTGACACGTTTTGATACAAAGAGCCTGAAGAAACTTAATGCTTTTCATCCCTCAAAATGAGCAAAAGGCTTGCCCATAAACGCGCAGAAAAGTTTTAAAGAGTCGTCTTTAGCAGCCAGTTCCTCTGACACAATGTCCGCCGGATACTGACGCCTGTTATGGCCAAAGCAGAGGGAGCTGAGGGACAGCCGGGACCACAGAGGGGGGGAGGCGGTTGGGTAACAAGGGTAGTGGGCAGCTTCAAACCAGCTGTCAGATTCACTGAGATTTAAAAAGAGCACAGCAGACAGCAGCTCCATGGGCCTTGCTGCAAAGTCGTTAGCATACCACTACAATGGAAAGGTTCACACGTTGATCTAACACTATGTGATTTTGCTTCCAAATGACCGCCAGGCAAACAGAATGAATAAAAAGGGATAGGGCGTGACTGCTGCTGGATATGTGTGTGTGTGTGTCTACAGTATGTTGGAATGTGCCACTTTAACATTTCACTGACGATACTTTAAAGGGCACCTATTACATTCATATCTTGCTTCACGTTTTTATTCTTGGACTCTAGTAGAGAAGCTTTGCATGGTTCACAGTTAAAGTAACCCTTAGGCTTCTTATACTGGGCCTTAGTGCGGCCGCTTGTTAGTTCATTAACTGGCTGAAACAGTCCTATTTGATTCCATTAACTTTTCTTTAAGCCAGCTTTCTTATCATTGGCTGCCCCATGCAAACATAAGGTTTGAACAGCTGTGGATGTGGTTTCAGTGCCTGAGATTAAGTATATCTGTCATATCAAACCTGTATATGACATATATACAGTTGTGATCAGAAGGCTACATCCACTCATCATGGGCATGGGCTTGTAATGATCCTATAAACTGTTCTATTTCCAGGGTGGACTGACTGTACAGCACACATCTTTATTGACTTTATAAAACTGAATTTGGTGCACAAATTTGAATTTATTCAAGATTTTCTCTAATCCACACAAACATACAGGCGTCAATATATCTATAAACGCCGGCTAATGTTTTGTTGAATGTCCATAAGCACGCTCCGCCTTAACCACACAGTTCTTGCTGAATATTTTTTTTTCTACAGTTTTCTTGGCAGAATTGGCAGAGTTCATTTAAATTGGTTGGTTTCGTGGCATGGACCCAACTTTCAAGCATAGTTCACAAAGTTTCAATAAGGTTGAGGTCAGGGCCGCTACAGAAATGTAATGTTAGCCTGCTTTAGCTATTCCAAACCCAGTTTTGCTGTGTGTTTGGGATCCTTGTCCTTTTCGAACATCCAGTTGTGTCCAAGTTTCCACCTGCTGATTTGAGGTAAAGTTGAAGAATTTGGAGATAGTCCTCCTTCATTTTTCCATCCACCTTGTATAATGTACCAGCACCACTGGCAGTAAAACAGCCCCTGAGCATGATGCCACCACCATCATGCTTGACAATTGTCACAATGTTCTTAGGTTTATAAGTCTCTTTACTCCTCCAAACATACCTCTTGTCATTGTGGCCAAACATCTCAATCTTTGCCTCGTCTGACCATAAAACATTTCTCTAGACGGCATCTGGGTTGTCCATGTGAGGAGCTGTGGACATGCTTGAAGGTATCAGTTTTGGAGCAGGGGCTTCTTTCATGATTGGCACTCTCTCCGTCTGGTGATGGAAACTGGATTGTTCTTTATTACCATATCCATTTTCCTCACATCTGAGGGTGACCATTTGGGTCTCTTTTCAGACGTTGGCAAAGTGGTGATACATCAGAATAACTTGTATTTACGTGCAACTGTTTGAACTGATGATCTTGGAATCTGCAGTTGTTTAGAAATGGCGGGAAGAGATCTTCCAAAGTTGTGCAAATGTCCAGTTATTTTTTTTACAGCTTCACTGAATTCATTGAACTTTGTTTTGAGTATTGTTTAATCCCATTGGTGCTGTCAACCAATCCTTTTTTATGCTGGCAAAAAGAAACTACCAGTTATAGTCTATTGGGATCACTAATGAGAAGGTCATAGGGCTTGGTCTTGTTGAGTTAAAAGACATTATTGAACTTTCAACACCAACCTATTAAAACATTTAAGTGAATGTATGTATATATTTAAGTCCGAATGTCAACTTTCACTATGTGCATTAATAGTTTCTTGCCAAATTGTTCCAAAAAATCCATCCATTCATCTATTCATTTATCCATTCTTCTTCTACTTATCCAGTTCAGGTCTATCTGGGTGCTGGAGCCTATAAAATCCCTTTGACCTCTTCTTTAAAACAAAAAGTTAGAGTTCTTAGCTTGGGGGCATCACCAGTGATGACCTTAGAGGTCAGGAGGTTAATCTAATCCAAAACTGTTGCTTCTACTGGTTTCCCCCCTCAGTCTGTACTCACATCCATTGTTGCTGTTGTTGGACGGCACCACCAGCAGCTCAGCCTGGGGGTTCTTGATAATGTCGCGCCAATGGATAGTGTCTGCATGACACAGGAATTTGTTCTGGTCAACATAAACGCCCCCATTCAGTATCTCTGCACAAGGAGAAACAGAAAGGAGAGAGAAAGAGACAAATGAGCACATAGCCGTGGATATAGAGTACATGTGCACGATGGCAGAAAATCAATACTTCAAGGTTAACTCTTCTCTTTGTCTCAAAGTACCACGCTGCATATGCTGTTCCCTGAAGTGCATCTGAGCATGACGATAAATGCTATTGACAAATGCACACAGATATTCTTTGCCAAGTCCAAAGATATTTGTATAGAGAGTACCTCATAAAAATAAGCAAATGGATTTTAAAGAAACTCCTACTATACGCCAGTCTGATTTTCTAATTATGCGCTGAGTATTATTAAGTAATTTCATTTATCTTCAGAGTTAATGAGTTTGAATGTCACAGGGAGACATGATACTTGTTGTGGTAATTAAAACTGGAGCAGAGAATCCACACAGCTTCGGAGTTTAGATGAACTTAAATCTTGAAACTTTTTTCTTTTTATTGCTTCATTATTAACTTCAAGACCCCCTCTGGCTCCAAACCGGCCCAAACAACCAAACTGTTTCATAGAAAATAACTGGAACTGGAGCTTTTCGTGACCTACTCCACAGTGAGAGCCAACACACCAAAGACAAAGGCAGGCACTTCAACCAGCATTTGCTTAATAGCAAAAATATGTTTCCTTTCAAGGACCAGTGCCCTTAACAGATGCCTGAGCATGGATAGTGATAATAAATTCTAATCCCTCTCCCTGTTACTAATCCAGGTTTTGGATATAGAGACTGAATGAAATGATGCTGCAGTAATCCCCCCATCCTGAGCTGTGACCCAAAGCAGAAGGGAAACAACAGCCCCCATCAGTGTTTCTTTCTCTCTGGGACACCAGCCGACTGTATAATTTAACCTAGTTGGGGGATTTAGATACAATCATCTTGCATCTCCGTCTCCTTGAATATGATTCCATGAAAGTACTTGTCAAAATAAATGAAATTTAATAATGAAAAAAAGAAGTAACAATGTGCTTCAGATTAGGGCTGGATTAGCTGAAGGTAAAGAAGGGCATTGTCTCTCCAGGCAGATTATTAACGGCGTGCGCTTATGATTCGGCTGCTGAGAAACACACACACACACACGCGCACACACACACACACACACACACACACACACACACACACACACACACACACACACACAGGAAGCTA
>VOQK01004916.1:41130-52158 GCA_015052645.1 Benitochromis conjunctus
TGATTAAAGAAGTGGGCCTTGGTGGAGACGGGGACATTTATTCAAAGCTCTCTTAGAGGTGACATGGCGCTCTGTCTGCCTGCTGAATGGCCTACAGCCGCAGCTTCATGTAATCATGTTCCCGTCACAATGGACGATTTATCTGGGCGTGTTTTACATTCATGGATGGCGGCTGGAGAGAAAAAAAAAGGGGGAGAAGAAGCGTGTTCAAATAGCACATGGACAGCACAGTCAGCACGCTTTGATAGTATTTAAAAGTAGCTGTGAAATAAACGGCCATCCGTTACCGAGCCCCGATTAATTACATTTCAGACGGGAGATGTGTCCATATGTGCATGTCGTGTTTCCCCATAAGTCTCCTTCTTCATGTGATAGAGGGCTTTGTTGTTGAGCCACTTCACACCTCTAAAGATCCTTGAACAAACAACCCATTAGTTCAGACATACTGTGCACATAGACAAGGTCACCAGGGAGCACATAACAGGTCAGGATTATAGGTTTTACACACACAGGCTCATCAGACACTTGCTTGTGTCAGGCATCTTTCCACCACGGCTGGGTGAGGGCCCTACTTTGCTTTTTACAACTGGCTGGAAATGAGCATCCCTCGCTGGATTGTTACGTGTCTTGGCTATGAGATAAAAACACTGTAAAGCCTTGAAGTTTCTGAAGGATGTTTTAGTTTATGTCAAACTACAGACTCAGCAGATGTTGCCTCTCACATTTTGCAGCTGCAAGTGAGGATTTATAATGGCGTGCCCATGCTAGGGTAACACCTTGAAAAGCTTTTGAAGGCTTTTGTGTCCAGTAACTGAAAAAAGACATAGTATTGGTTAGGCATTATAAATAAAGGCAGGCACTCTAAAAAGCAGGTTTTGTGCAGTGTGTTTGACAGGCACATAAAACACTTTTAATGCTGTGTACAAATGTTGTGACGCACAAACAAGCAAGGTCCAACTAATTTTCCTTTAATTACATTTATTTATAATCTGTTTTCAAGCATGGTGTCATCAATCAATTGCCAGAAATTGGAAAGCAAAGACTGGAATATTTGAATGTATGAATGTCTGGAAACATGCTGTATATTAAGCAATCCCATCTGATCTACAGATGGACCTTCCTACTCAACCCACATCAGACAATGGTTCACTTTATACCCTTCTACACAATCAAGTCAGGAAACCCATATAGATGGCATTGCATCTGCAAGCTGCTTTGTAACCCACCTCCACCCCAGGCCCTCCTCTTTTTATATGCTTTATCTGACTCAACCATAAACCCCAGTCATGCATCTTCCCGTCGTTTTGCGGGATGCACCGTTGAACTCATTTTGTAAATCACTGCAGAAAGATTCTGTTGAGCCATTTCACATTGATCATTTCGATCTTAGATACAGAAATATTTTATTTGATACAGGAAAACTGGTCCGGTCAGTGGTGCTCGTGAAATGAAATGGACATATTAAGCAAATGCATGCATAAATCATGGAACAGTTGTTCAGACATTAACGTCTTGATCAAGGTTGTGGACCAAAACCTGGTTCATTTTGCTTTTTATTATCATTAGGGAAATGTGGTTAATAACTCATGACCTACATGAAGCATGTCTTTCTGTTTCCCACCATCTAAGCACCTTTAATGACATCAGCTCACTCTTATTCTGCAGAATTACTGCCATAGGTGGTACAGTCTGTCCACTACCAATCGGAAAGTCGGCAGATCGATCCAGATAACTCAGTTCATGTGTCAAAGTTCAAGGTGAACCCCTGGTTGCCCCTGTTACATCCACTGGAGTGTGAGTGTGCATATGAATGTTAGAGAATGTGTAATTCTGAGTGTTCAGATACAGTAGGAAGGTGCCATTTAAGCATCGATGCATTTACCAAACAGCAGTTTGATCGTTCTTGGGCTACAGACTCAAAACTCTCATTGATATCAGTGACAAAGGTCTGAAATGTGGCCTTGACACTTGTTGCCTTGCAGTCTTGATGACACATTATACTTATGACAATTTGTAGGAGTCCAATCCAAAGGATCAGTGGTCAAAGTTGGATGTAACCACCATTTTACAGTTAAAAAAAGAGCGAGAAACCACCAGTCATGACATGCATAACCAATCCAAGCAATTACAACGTATCAATCTGTAAATTGTGCAATAAAACATCTTATTCTTCAACAAATGTGTTGGTTAGTAGCAGATTTCACAGGAAAATGTCTGGATGAGTGGGATATTACTATAGGAGACTATGCAAGCCACTTTCTTACATGAATTGAGCTCCAGTTAACCAAAGCAGGAAGTATTTGAGTAATATTCATATCATGTACAAAGCTCCGCATCACTTCTTTAATTTCAGCTCCACAGCAAAATACACTATGATCTACTATGCAGCCTCTAAAATAGGTACAAAAATGAAGAAAGCTCCCGTCCTCCCTTTTGATAGTCTTTATGTTCAACCAAAAGACTTCAGTTCCTCCGGGTGACACTTCCTAGTGATGCCGTTTTATGCGTGTATACGGCCACTGAGGGCTCTACTGCCATATGGTCAGGTCGTATTTGGTTCAAGACGGCTTCTGGTGCAGCATTTTGCTACAGCTCTCTCTTGGCAGTGAAATAAAGTGTCTCACTGTGATGGAGAAAAAAAAGAATCACATAGCAAAAGTCGAAGTGTCATGTTGAATCAGAGATTAGATTTGATATGGAACTGTGCTGGGGAATATGAGGTGATCACTGCAGAAATTCCATCAAATGCAAAACTGAAAGAAGGAATGAATGACTTAATTTAATGACACCACCTTTATTGAATTAATTTACTTTCTTTCTTCCCCATCACTCAATCCCATAAACCCCACATTTCTGACTTCCTCCAATGCTCCATTATAAAGGATGGCGCTTCATATTTAGCACAGTCAAGCTCTAAAAGTGTTGCTGAGCAATATAACAGTGCAGGCATTCAAGGAATAAAATGAGGGTTTGTTTCAAAGTGATAAACAGTGACTTAAACATCCACACTGTAAGCCTTATTTAAACCAACTCCCTGGGTTAAGGGTTATGGTCAGAAGAGACTTCAATGAGAACAAAGTTAAGAAAAATGAGGAAAATGAAGAATGGCTCCAAAACTCAGTCTTGTAGACTTGTCAAAATGCCTAATTTTACTTCAGGGGTTATGCATTATTTACAGCTTGACTACTTTGAGCGACAGGTCTTCAGTATTTGGTTTAATTAAACGTAACATTCAATATCAGTGCAAATTACAGATGTACCTTCCTATCCAAACTTGTAAGCCAGTGTGAGTTAGTGAATAACTCTGCAGTTCTCTCTTCCTGTCCATATATGACCAAATCACTATGAAAACTACTTTCTCACATGATTGGAGCTCCAGCTGACCAAAGCAGGAAGGACAGCTCAGATGGCTGTAGCGACCCATTAGCTCCTAAAGTCCTGTTCTGAAGGCTCCAGCTGCTTTTGGCCTTTTTAGTGTTTCTAGACTGGAAATGACAAGAGAAGAGTAGGACTGACGGTGAATCAGCACATTCGTTGGCCAACAACTTGTCAATTATAGGTCGTTAACCAATGAGCATAACTCATCCTTTCTGAAACATCCATTCATTCTCTTCCGCTTATTCATTTTAGGGTCTTTTTGAAACACTGTTAGGATTTAAAATGATTAAATAAAGCTGTTTATATGATTTTTATATACACATCGCGATGTGTTCATTATCAAGTTGGCACTCCGTGTTTTTGAGGGTCAAAAACGTCATTCAGCGCTATGACTAAACTGAAATATAGAGAATTGGCGTAAAGTTTAGAGGGACTTTTGCTACATGCTTACAGATACGTACAAAATGTAATTCTATTTCAAAATGAATGACTGAGACCATCTATCAACAGAAGAAATATTCCCACACTTCTACCGAGGCTTTGATGCCACTGGACCGATAACCACCATTTTGGTCGTGTGATGCTGTATGGGTAAAGTGAAAAAGCCCCCAGCTGCCATTCCCCAATGGGCTGGGAAAATGTAATAGCTTTGGTCACTAGCAGATTGTTGTAGTTTGCACGAAACATCCAAAACTGTCTGCAATCACTCAAAGTTGTCTGAGAGCAAGTGAAATTAAAAAGTGCGTCACAAATCAAGTTTTACTGTGTTACTACCAATAGCATCAAGAAACCGCTCACCAACTGGTCAGGGAATATCATTTTTCCCCTCGTGACACACTCAGTATGGTAGACAGCTCTCGAGCACTATGCACATGATGTAACTCAAGAAACCTGTATTGGATCAGAAGTCTTTTAGCAACCACAGGTATCAACCACTGGTGGCCTTTAAAAAAACATGCAAGCTTAAGGCACTTCTGCATTCGCTTCACTTTTTAGACCTGGAAGCTACACCCATGTTTTATGCTGTCTACAAATGAAATCCAGCTTAGGATAGGAACAGACAAAATGCCAAAATGTGAGTTACATAATAACGGCTACGTCGATCTTTTATATACATTTCAATTTTCAAATGAGCACACGTGTATACATTTTGGACAGAAGTTTAGAATTGAAGTTTCTATATTTTGAACGTGCTGAATGCTATAATGCGATTGGAGGTTGGAGACTATGGCATGACCAAATTTACTGTCAAAGTGTGCAATTAAGTTTTGATCTTGCTACCTTTGAAATAGTAGACTGTGCATTGAAAGTGTTTGCCCAAAGGTTGAGGTACCATGTGGTCACTTCAACTGCTTGCAATGGGTTTCTGAATATGAAACAAAATCAGTAAAATCACCAGGCAACTACAGATTGTTTGTAGTATTTATTATGTATTTATGACCTTTCTAATGATAATGTAAACACGCTGTTTCTTTTCTCTTCCTGTAGAGTTTATATGATAGGTTATCATGGCATACCACTGGGATTATTGTTGTCAAATATATCAATAGATATATAACCATTCAGTTATCATTGAGAACTTTCTGGAGCCCAAACAAAACTGCACAGCGAATACAAGTGTGGGAGCTGTCATTAAACTTGATAAATTAACTAATTAAAGGGCAAAAACACAGGTCTGAAATTAATGGCTGAACACTTGAGGAAACCTCATAATGTTGGGGAAGCTGATGTGGAAGTAACCTTTTCACATCCCAGCTCCTATATTTATATTCAACATTTTGTTTGCTTCCTACGCTCTTCTCTGCGGTGGGGGTGGGGGGGTCAGCTCTAACTTTAATTTTCAGATCACTGACATTAAGAAGCAGTGTCAGTCACTGACATTAGTGAGGGAAGGAAAATAAAGTTGGAGTGCCCTGACAATGTTTCTGTGACTCTTGAACGGTTATGCTAAAATAAGGGACAAGTGTTTTTGAAAAACTCGAGGTAAGAGCAGCATTTTAAGATTTCACTGGGATATTTATTTGCATTGTGTATCCAACACTTACACAGTAGAGAACAGGCCAATAAGTGTTCAGATTGTTAGGGATGTAAAAATGATCCCTGTGCCAAGCTGCTGTTCGCAAGCCAATTAAGTTCATTTTACTGTCGTTCAGCAGAGCGAAGAGCCCCTATTTTGAAGTAGTTCCTAGGCAATGATGGCCCCAGCACCAATCAGTGGCCATAGCTCTATAGGGAGCCTGCTGATGAGCTTTCATCAGTGCTGCTAGCCACTTGTCCCACATCTCTTTCTCTCCCTAATTATGCTGATGAATAAGTCCGTAATAGTGATCTGTCCTCGACTGATGAGTCCATGCATTTGCCGTTATTGTCTTGTCTTGAGGGCGGGTGTGTCACGTATCACACAACTCAAGCTGAGTGCATTCAGGCCATCCACTCTGCCCTTTTGTATTACGATCATCTTTCTGTACTTGTCACCCTCCACCCTGCACCCACTCCCTTCAGACCCACCCATCCTCTACAGCATTAAAAGCACTTCTTCACTCCGGTGATGGGCTGACTTGCTGAGCATGGGGAACAGAGAAATCGAGATGATCACTCTCTTTTCACAGTCGGATGCCCTTTTTTTCCGTGAGTCAAGCACACGCACGGTCTTACAAACACACACACAAACACAACCAGAAGGCTTTAAAACACTCATGAAAACAATGCCTCTGAAATAATCAGGCAAAAGTGAGAAATTTGTGACATAAATGCAGAAAATCCCTATAAGTACTTCCTGTCCAACACCAAAGAGCATCTTGGAGATCAGTCGCATCAGGTCGACAAAGCCTCACATTTGCAGGCAGAGCTGGAGAGTTAAGCTGCAGCTTTACCTCTTAAATGCCAATTAATCACTCAGTGACTGGGAGTGAAATGCAGAGAGCGCTGTGAAGCCTCTTGAGATTTTTTCCCCCCCTCACATATAGATCAAGTGGAATGCATTGTCTTCGACTTGTTCGGATTGTTGTTTATAAATGTAGATACTTTAACACCATAAATTCTCCTCTACAGAGAGGCGTTCATGTTCTTTGCAGTTTTATGTATATGATTCACACGGCACTCTCCTTGGTATGTTTGGAAAGCGAGTACGTTAAGCTTAGACTATGCAAGATAAGAGAAAATAACGTATCCAAGTATACACCAATCAGCCACAAACCATAGAAAAGATTAAGTGCATTCATTTGGATACCACCACCTTGAACTTTAGTGCAGACCAAGCACAAACTCAACTACCCAGCAGCACCACAAAAACTACCAAGAACAGCTCAAAGAACTCAATATCTCCTTAACGCTCAACATTACTGCCTTTATGACGTTATGACTGCTGTTCGTCGCTTTGGTGTCGTTTCGGATGGTCATTTAGTCACCAGAGACATGATTCTTACGTTGCAGAGGGAGATTTTGCAAAAAAGAAGAGACTGTCTGGAGAAAACTCTGACAATAATGCCACAATCACTTTTCTTCCTGTTTCGACTTCCTCAATTCTTTCCTCCCCTAGTCGTTGCACCTGAGTTGCAACACTTATCATTCAGGATAAGCGAGCACTTCGTCTCTCAAGCACCAGCACAAATGGTTAAGAGGCTGTGGTGATGCACAACATCCAGTGCAGTGACCATAAACTAGGCTTGAGGTATTAACCCAGCATCCAAACTCCCCATGTGTCGGTCCAACTGACTTCCCCTGGGCTGGAGCAAGGTTGATCCACAGATCACCCACTCTGGTGCCAATGTCCCAGTAGCAAACACCACAGGACATCTGCACAGGTTGTATGCCAATGCCACAGCAAGCAAGGGAAGAGACCCACACTAAAATATGGAAGGGGTTTTAATGTGAAGGTTGATCAGTTTGGGTCCAGTGAACTTGAGTCCTTTCCCCGTATTCTCAAAAGTATTTTAACAGCTTGCAGAATCTCAAGTAGTGAATGTTTCAGACTTTTATCCTGAAGCATTAGCAAACAGTATTTCAGCACTGACACAGAAGAGCATTTTTAACACAGTGGAAAGAATCAGTCAGGGTAAATAATCTTTTGTTTTAAAAACAGGGAAATAGAGTAACTGAATGGAAAGGATTGCATGAATGTGGCGTAGCGCTGAGGGAATTAATGCTGCGTGAATTTACAATTATTCTCATCCTTCACAAATATATAGTTTTTTAAGAAGCCTTTACTGGAGACTCAGCAGGCAAAAGGATTGTTTGAACGTTGTCTTTTATCTCAGAATTATGGTATGTGTGTATATGTGTGTTGTCTAAGAGACGTGTAAGCTCTTTGTAGTCATTTACATGCATCAGTTCCTGGTGCTCTGTGTGGCCTGTGACACAGCGCTGACAGCTGGCATGACAGAAGGTGCCGAACTGGGGAATGAAACAAATTGCCTTCATTTTCTTAGAGTGCAACCTCTTCGGGGAACACCGATGAACATTACACAACTGCAACGGCAACAAATCTGTGACTCTGGAAAATAATGACTCACTAGAGAGACAATGAAGTAAAGTTACAGAAACTGAGAGGCAGAGAGATTGTGCTGTGCTGATTTTCAATCTAATGTTCAGTCAGACCAACTATAATCAAAAGAAAAAAGAAGGTAGTTACTTCAGTTATATTTGTGGTGGGGATCGCCCCACCTTCACATGAACACGTAAGGCCTTACACATTCAGAATACTTAAGGCAGAGAGGGATCACCAGTCACGAAAAGCTCGAGGTGGATAGAGCAGCAGCAAGGGCCCCCACCCACATCGCAAGTAAAGAAAAGGCTTTATGGGATGGTAAAAGAAGGACCTGGGGTGGAGGTGGGTTGCAAAGTGGTTTGCAGATGCACAGTGATTATACTGGCAAAGGCAAAAACGTATATTCTCCAGCCAAATCAGTTGCTAAAGCTTCGGTCATGCAACCCTAGAGAATGGTCAATGAACACTTGGCAACTACAGGTTGCTATGGAAAAATGTGTATTCCCAGACAAGATTGTGTTTGAACAAGACAAAATGCGCAGCAAGGAGTTATATGGTGCTACACCCAAAACGTCCTTACAATTGCTCCGGTCACTGGTAGATTTCTAACAGAGTAGCTTGGAAGTGAGACGAGGACTTGTCTACAAACACTGACCAATTACTCGCCGAGCTTTACTTAAACTGTGAAAAGTGTGATACAAACCAAAAACATCAAAGTAAAAGTTCTCCCTTTTGAAGTGTGTTGGCTCCGGTGGTGATGCCCAACTTTGAAGGTGAATATTCTCGGTCTTCAGTTTGCATTGCACTTTTCCAAGTCTTACTATCACCCAGTAAGTATTTAGCACTGATTTGGCTGCAGACAAGGTCAGCATCTTCCATGCAAACTATGAACAACAGAAATCTGCATGTGAAAAAAAGCAAAAAACTCACAGGAACTTTTCCAGATTTCGCTTAGAGACTTCCGGAAACCTCGAGCAACGACTTGCCAATCCACTGGGGAATATACTATTTTCCTGAGCGATTTGAAGTTGTTAGGGGGTTGCCAACTGCTCTCGAGGCCTGTGTGTCAGAGGTTTCAGCAGCCTAAAGCAGCTTTAATATGGATTGGTGAAAGAGTATCAGGTGATAAATCCACTGATGTAGGATGGCACCGAGAACAGCTGATCTGCTGGGATTGCGGCTGAATTTAATGGAATGACTGAACTAACAGCTTACTTATTTGGAGACAGAATAAAACAAAAAAAGTGGTTACTGTAGTCTGACTACTTCCACCATCCTCCCAAGAATGGGATCCACAACAAAAACACAAAATATCCACCCACAAAATACCCTTGATCTAAGCCAACTGGCATCCATCGTAGAGCACTTTGAACTCCACACACACACACACACACAGACAGGAGGCTACAAGCATACACCGCAATGGGATCAGTAAGACCAGGGGAACAATAAAGAGTTCAGTTTCTCATTCTAGTGTAAAAAAGTCTCTTTCATCTTATGGCTGGAATGCCCACCATATACTCGCCTCCACTCCAGCCGAGAGAGAACAAAAAGATTTCCTGAACAAAAGACACACATAGTGCAGTGTTTGGGAATCCCGAGTTTGTGTGCGTGCGCGTGAACGGCATGGTTAATTGGTACTATGGGTGGCAGGATCTGAGTGTGCACTGATGTGTATGCACCTGGCCAAGCAAAATCAAAGCGCCGTAATTAAAGTTGCGGATTTCTCTGCTCGGGCAATTTACAGTAAGAAAGCTCACGACTTGAGGTGAAAACATGACGTGACTAGAAAACAAGCAGTCGGTCCCCGAGGACACCCTACCCCCTGTGTGTGTGTGTGTAGTTGTGAAGAACTTTACTGTACAGTGCCTCCAAGCGTATTTACTCTAAAGAGGGGGAAAAAAGCGGGGGTAAAAAAAAAAACAACAACCCAGCGTGTTGAGAAAGTAGCTGCTTAAGTGAAGACGACTTCCCAAATCCCGTGAATAACTGTTAAGTCTCCAGCCTGCAAACGAGCCGCTGGTAGATAAATGGCTGCAGATCACCAAGATAATAGAGACAGAAAACAACCACTGGTTTGCCTGGAGGCACACACACACACACACACACACGCACACACACAAAAAGCAACACATCAGCAAAAGAGCTCGGGTGGTGGAAGCGGCCGAAATGAAGTGAACTTTTCGAAGCTCAAAGTGGGTAAAGCGGCCGTTCTTCTCCAGGAGGAGGGGAAAACATTTCTTTTGCTCCCACCGCTGCACATTTTTATAAAGGCCTGCATTATTCACACACCTAAAAAGCTGTCAACCACTTCTGCTGCGTCTAATAAATGATACAGCCCTTACAAGCGAATCCGCGCCGGCTCTGGGCCTCTGACTTGAGGAGAACTTATCTGATCTTCACGGGAAGGCGGAGGTGGGTCTCCAGAGTCCCGTTTCCACCCCCCCCACACACACTTCTCCATTATTAGCTCTGCCAGCCAAAGAGATATTGTGCTCGGTGACAAATGGGAGAGGAGCGCTGGGGTGCATACAGTGCGGGGGAGGTCCCCCCCCCTCCGTCTTCTCCTCCCTCCGCCCCTTCCCCTCTCTTCGCCGCACCTCTCCCTCCACCATCTCCACCCTCCCAACCTCCTTCCTCCTCCACGATCCGGGAGCGCTCGCAGCCGTGTCCTCCCTGATAACCATAATTGTGTTTTAAAGCCCCTGATTAAATTTCGCAGTCTCGAATGATATTGTTTTGCGATGAATCCTTATGAAAAATGCTTCACGTTAGGAGATTATGGAAGTGGTGTAGGAGGCGGAGGCGGCGGAGATGACAATTTTTTGTTTTTTTTTCTTTGAAACTTCTAAAGCTTCAATGGACGCTAAATGAATCCCTGCCATCACTCTCCTTCTTTTCCTCCGCCCACTCTTGCTCCACCCGTCTGTCACGCTCCCTCTCTACATTATAAACACACAGGGACATAAACATTCCCCCCTTTTTCCTCAATTCCACCTCTTTCTCCGACACCCACAGGCACGCAGGTTGCACAGCCATCGTGATTAAGGAAAGTTTCTCAAACTGGTCTCAGAACCATCTCAGTGTCAACCTCCCGTCTGAGGTTCACAGTAGCTCTACCTTCTTTCTTTCTTTTTTTTTTTTTTTTTTTGGGGGGAACACAA
>VOQK01004916.1:56787-75475 GCA_015052645.1 Benitochromis conjunctus
TTTTTCACCCCAATATTTATTTATTTTTTCTATTCCCTAACAGGAAAAACAGGAATCCTGCCCAAAACTGGAAGCAAAATGGAAAAGATACAGCCGGCCAAAGCGCCAAACATTTATTGTCTACAAACAAATCTCTCTGAATTCCCAGTTTTGGATATGAAAACGAGGTGGGAAAAAGTTAAAAATGGAGGCAAGCGTGGATGAATAAAAGGCAACAAGAGTCAGCTGTCTCAATATGAGGATTCCTCTTTTAAGGTGTATGCCTTTTAAAAAGAATAAAAAGAGGATGTAATAGCTTTGATGTGCAGGATCTTTATACTCTCCACTGCAGGGATTTACTGTATAGATCAAATTCAGCTTTTATTATATTTCAAAAACTTAAGAAGAGGAAGTTTGCTAATTCTCAGTAGCTGAGAAATGCCCGGCTTTTCTTTATGTCTGATTCTTATCAATTTTAACTATGAAAAACCTTAAAAACTGATTTTTTATTAGTACACATAACTTATGTTCCTGTCATCACTGCTGCGATCATGCAAAAGGTATTCACTGTCATCAGTGAAGTGCTGCACCAGGTTATGTTAGTAGTTTTAACAGACTCTGTGGCATCACCATTAATCACAGCAGTGTTATTTTACAATGAGCAGGGTTAAAGCCACACGTTGGCCTAGAATACTGATTTCTGGGTGAAAGAGGTCTCGGAGACTGCTTACCTTCAAAGTAAAGGTTTCCCCCTTTCAGTAAGGAACAACCTTTACTGAGAAAGTGAAGGTTCTTTGTTTCCAGTCAGTGCCAAACTTTTCCACAGCTTACTAACACTAGACTAGAAGTTAGTGTTTACAGACAAGACCTTCTAAAGGTAGGGTGACTGTGGCAATCTGGTAGTCATGAAATCAATCACAAGGAGGTCTTTACTAGACCAAGCAACAACCAGAAACCTCCAGAAACAACTCACCGACCAGTCGGGGAATATGCATTTTTCTGTAGTGACTGGTGGTTGCTGGTGTGACTGAGGCCTAAGGTGGTGAAGGAGCATGTGTCAGAAACATGGAGAGGGATGTTTTTCAGGCAATTGAACTGAATCAAGAGAATACGGACAGGAAAAGGATCAAAAGGAAGTAAACTGCAAGGAAGCCACATGACAAAAACTGCATGAAATAAAACAGGAAGCAACTGAAAGAGGGACAAGACAGAACTTATGGAGACAAACAGGAAGACAGAAACAAAAAGAGAAGAAAAAAACAACACAAACCAAGGATCATTACCAATGTTACAAAGAGAGGCTGAAAGTAAAAAGTGATTTACAAAAAAAAAGAAAGCGGCGGGTCGATACAAAGTTCCTACATGGGACGCAAACTTCTTTACGGCAGGAAAACTTGGTTCTTACACCTTTGTGTTCTCCAGGAGAGAAACTACATCTCACAGTATCCACTGTTGTCACTACTGGAGGGCCAAAGCATGGATACCAATGAATATCTTTATTAGCATCAGACTTTTTGGGATCAACTGATACTGGAGTGATCTGATGATCATTTGCACACAAATCTCTTCCAACACGAAGAAAAATCACCATCTGCTCAGCTGATCTAGCCGAGCTGAGCCACTGTGACAATGATAAACAACTTAGAATGCCTGTGACCTGCTAAATCAATAGTCATGCTCTAAAAATGAAGATGCACAAGGGGTTAATTATAATGAAGTGTGTTAATCAATTCATCTCAGTAGTAACTGCTGTTGGTAATTTGGCCTAAATGCATTCAAAATGCCCACAAAAATGCTGCAATTAGCGAGACAGCGGCAGTGAATTATTAGTTTTAAATTAGGGGATCCTTGGGATGTTGCCAGGTTGTGAAAACATAGCAGTGTCACTATTGCCCCAGTAGTCTGAATGAAAGTGGGCGATAAAAGAAGAGAGGTTGTCAGAATAAACGAACAGGGGGATGGCAGAAACTGGTGCTTTGCTTTCTGCACACGGGCAAAGGGGGCATTGCTGCCAGATGGGAAGTTGGAGTCGGAGCTCTCTTTGGGGCGTGCTGAGCCATTTGGCTCTCATCCAAATGGGCAATTTCACAGGGGGGTTGGGGGGTGGAGGGGTGGAGGCGGGAGCTCAAAAACAAAGCAAAAGTTAAGCAAAGAAAGAGGCGGAAACTGGATCTGAAAACCATTTCACACGCAGCACTTCATCAGCTCGGGTGCTTACGATACCCACTGCTGCGCCGCATGGGGTAATTAGCACTGCAATGTGCAGCAAGCCGTGGTGTATGTATGCACACGGCTCTCGTGGCTCTCTATGCGTGTTATATACGGGCTCAGAAAGGGCTTGAGGAGCACAGGGTGAAACTGAACAAGTCACTATCAGAGGAGTTCCTTTAACACAGATTACTTTATATCCCCGCTACCATAAAGACTGCACAACTGTATGCATACTGACTCCGCAGCCAAATTGAATTTCATGCTTTCTGCAGACACCTACTGTGTACTAAATCCACAGAGGGATAAAGTAGCTGAAAAGCTGTTGTTTAATGTATTGTGTGCAGCGAGAAATGCTGAATATATTCTTCCTCGGCCACGCGTACATCCCTTGTAGATATGGCGGACGTGGTGGTGGGATAGAAAATGAATTACAAATGAGTACATTACATCATACATGAATCTAAGCAAATGCGCATGTTATCTTCCTCGTCGTTAAGGAAAGGAGAATAATCTGCTGGCCTAATTGTCAGCTTCAGAGAGAGAGAGAGAGAAAGAGAGATACTGTACTTCCCATTTTTCCCAGGGAGAGGTGTGGAGGGAATCAAGAGGAACAGCACTGATCCATATGCATGCCTGGATCTGGCTTAATTGCGGCACCAGGGTGTGTTGGGATCAGGCAGTGTGGACTAAAGTCTAGCGATGTGAGGCGCCCATCCTGATTATGTGCTGAAACGGGGAATGGGAGGAGTGACAGGCAGGAAACCCGAGGTAAATTCTGCCTCTGTGGATCGACGCAATCTCCAAAAGTTTCCAGAAAATTTTAAAAAAAGGAAAGGAGAGAGAGAAATTTGGAGATGTGCATTATGCATTGTGGACATAAATAATGCAAGGAGAAACTTCTTGCACTCGGAAAGGATCCCACACTTTCTCTTCCACCGTCAACAGCCCGATCGTTGCACAAAAACTACTGGACTTACCGGTCATTCGATAACATGGAACGGCACAGAAACGCAGGACAGTAATTGCATCATTGTCTCGCTCCTGCCTGCTTATGAAGCTCACTGATCACGCAATCGTTTCACTTCAGGGGAAACAAAACACCTCAGAGAACAGGTGGACCTGCTCGAGCTGTTTCTCGTGAGAGAAAAAAACGGATTTAATCGAAGCACAAGCTGGCCAATAAATGACATTTCCTGTTCACCTTGCATGTGATCCTTTCAGTCCATGTTATTTGCAGCACAGGAACTGAAAAGAGCAACGTGTTGCCCATCATGAGTCATTCGGGGACAAAGGTACTCTTAGGGCTCGCTCTCTTTGTAGGGATGGTCGAAATGGAAGGCGTCCTGCCGGTTTACTGGCTTAGGATGTCAGCGTGCCCTCTCTCAGGAGTCCTTTATCACAGCGTTCCAACTCCATAAAACACTGCATATTAAACTAAATCTGTCAGGTGTTCAATATGGACCACTGTTTGATCATCAATCATAAAAATGATAAAAAATAAAAAACACCACTGCAAAGTCAACGGCATAAGAGCCAACTATAAATTTCTGCCGAACAACCTTCTCAACACCAGCGGTGATGTATGGGCTTCTAACATTTTACTGCTGCTGCTCCGTCTTTCAAAGACGTAACAAAAGGACTTCCAGACACGTGACTTCTGTTTTACACCAAGCTTAATTTGGTTCGTCTGTGAGACGTCGGACGAAGAAATTGCCTGAAGCGAGAGTGCAGGATAGATGCGGGATAAATTGCAATGCCCACAGGAGAGCAGAATAAAGTAGGCAGATCGATGCCAGAGAAGAAACCTCAGGCAAAATACAACAGAGTGGGATATAGCAGAAGTATCCCGGTGGCTTGGCCAGTTTGTTACCCCTCCCTTTTTGTATGTTTTGGCAATCTCCTCAGCAAGAAAATAAGAAGGAAACCCTAAACGCTACACAATAAGCCGTATGCTCAATAATCTATTATTATTTCATTTGATTCTATTCGAACAAATTACTTCTGAAACCTTGGTTTAAAAAACAATGGTCAGTCACTGGCGGATCCTCACGCGTTTGTCTTTGTGCTTTGGCTGTGCTTTAGGGGACATACGTGTTGGATGTGATTCTTCCCATTGGCCATGGTATAACACTCGAGAAGATTTAGCTCCATCCGTGTTGGAAGAACAAGAATTTCATCTTGTTTTGGCGCCGTAAAGAAATCTTCCAGAATCCAACAAGATTAAAGACACAGAAGATGCCGTCTACAGACTCAAAACGGCTTCGTGCTCTGTCCTTCGCGGTCTCGTCTCCAAGCAGTTAACAAGCATTTCACATTTAGTAAACTATAAAGTGAACTGATACTGTATGATACAAAGCATGAGGAGACTCAGATAAACAAAGGCAGTTCTTAACTGACATTTTTCATTTTATATTCTTTCCTTCACTCACTCAATCTTTCTGATGTGGTAAAGGACCACCTCCCCCGGTGTGCACTTACAATGCCCATCCCAGGTCCAGAGTCGTTTCCTTTCAGTTCCCATCACTGCCTCTTTACCTTCATTGCCCTTTCTGACAGCAGGAACGCCTTTCTTCTGCCAGATGGAGATTCGTGTTTCATGCGGAACGAACTGAATGACATCTTTTTTCATTTTCTTTTGATACAGTGTCCTTACGCCTCGTTTTTGGGTGAACGGTACTGTGCAAAAGTCTTGAGCCACTCCTTTTTGTGTTTTGTGTGGAAAATGGGAAATAGTTGGAGACATTTACTGAAACATTTAAATGGAGTATACGAGGCAAAAACAGAGTTTGTACAATTCTAACGAGGTTGAAAGTCGATATTTGGTGTGACCACCTTTATTCTTCAGCACAGTCTGAACTCTCTGAGGCAGCTTTCTTTAAGTCGTCTTCAGGAATAGTTCTCCAGGCTTCTTGAAGGACATTCAAAGCTCTTCTTTGGATGTTTCTGCCTTGTCTTCTGTTCTCTGTCAACAACACTGCTCTGTTATGTACCCAGATTCATTGCAATTTCTGACATAATGCTAACGTGTGACTGCTTTGATTGGCTGTGGGGCATTTTCCCCACTTCGTATAAAGGAAAAACATTGATAATAGCCACTATATTGTGAAATTACACTTATTTGATATTTTGATATGTTAAAATAAAAACTGGCTGAATGCCTGTTTAAGACGTCCTGAGATATGACACCATCTCATCCAGTCTTGGACATCGCCTTCATTTCTTGGAACACTCTGTTTTCCTTCCTGACCTTCTCTCTGTGTACCATCTTCCCTGCAGTTCCCAAAAGTACAGCATCAAATTATGCTGTAAAAGAGAACACATGACCCCCCCAGACTCTACTGCTACTCCTAAGATCGCATGTGACAGTTGTCCGTCAGCCAGCATTTCTCCCGAGACATCTTGTGTTTCTTTCTCCAAGGGACGGCAATGCTGGAGCCAAGCTGGCAGATAAAGGTAGCATCTGACTCCTCGACATGCAGGGAAAAAGTAACCTTTTAGCAGCCGCACTGCCATTAAATCTGTGAACATCACATGACTAATACAAATAATGAGAAATGTGAGTGACGGGAATGTAATTCAGTAGGAAGACAGTGAAGCAGTTGCAGAAAAACATGATTTCGAAGCTTGTAATACAACACAGTCCTTGCTTCTGTTATTCTGAGTGCAGCTGGAAGGTCACTCTACCACTGGGTCACAACAAAATGGCAAAGATTAGCTGATGCAGAGGTCGCGACTCAAGGACCTTCTGCGCAGATAAATTTAGCGCAGACTAAAAGCTACCCTTTCCAAATACAATCCACTTTAGCTTATGCACGCTGACATGACAAAAACAAGCGAGTGAAAAAAAAGGAGCAGCTGTTGCATAAAACATGGCACAATCACTTCCAAAAACTTACTACATGAAAGAAGCCCATTTTGGAGTGTGTAAACAAAAATGTAATTAACAGGAAAATAAGACTTTTCACAGACATTTGATCTCTCTATATGGCAACACTGAAGATTAATTTGCCAGCGCGGCAGATACGTAGCTTTAAAGTCGAACTCCGATTTGTGACTTAATTAAAAAGGCCCTATTAAAGCTGCATATGTGGGTGTTAAAAACAAGTCAAACCAAAGCATTCGTAGTGCCGAAAATGGCAACGTGTTTTATAGGCCGCTGGAAAATCTATGCATAATTCACAAAAAAAGATGCTATTATTTATTTTATGAGTTTAAATTGCTAAACATTTCACTTTTTTAAGAGTGAATTACCATAATTAAAGTGATGAAAATGTATTTATTTTGGTTGTGTTATTTATTTATTTATGAATATATTTTGCCTTATTTGTCCCCTAAAATAAGATAACTGAGAAATGTGAAGAGGTTTTTACAGGAACATACTGATTAAAATGGATTTAACTCCTGACATAACTCTGACCTGTGAGGTTACGTAATCCCAGCTGCCTCAGTCCGTACAAACCGTCCCGTCTGTAGTTCAGGAAGATGGCCAGAGCGTACCGACCCTCATAAAGTTTGGTGCCTCGGATGATCCGCAGGTTCTCCAGTGGCAGGTAGTCGAACTGATTGAGTGCCACCAGCACATAACCAGTCACTTCTTTAATAGACTGTATGGGAAGAAAAAAAAGATCATTTTAAATGATTGAAAATGAAAGAACAATCGAATCAAATAGGTTGTATAACCATATTCTCACCATAGCTAGGATATTTAAAATAGTGGGAGGCATAGCCTACAGCTCTCAGGCCCCTCTTCTGTGGAAGCAGCTTCCAGTTTGAATTTAAATTTTCTAGTACCAGGCTGGATATCTTAGAGACGGCCGTGGTAAACAGCAATACTGAGGTAGGCAGGTGTGATAAGAGTCCAAAGTGTTCCAAGAAAATATCGCCCACACCATTACACCACCACTACCAGCCTGAAGCACTGATACAAGGCAGGATGGATTAATGCTTTCATGTTGTTTATGCCAAATTCTGACCCCATCATCTGAATTTTGCAGCATTATTTGCGAGTCATCAGAGCAGGCAACATTTATCCAATCTTCTGTTGGCCGTTTCGGTGAGCCTGCCTCAGTCTCCTGTTCTTAGCTGACAATAGCAGTCAGCCCATCGTGGTCGTAACAAGTTATTATTTCAGTTACTGTTGGGTTTCTATCGGCTCAAAGTATTCAGAGCATTCTCTTCTGACTAGGCCGGCCACATGTGTCTCTTTATGAGGGACTGAACATCCTTTTTAATCCTTGTCCCCTAGTTCCACATCGTGGTACAATGTCCCACATTCTGATTGATTCTGCCGGACATGCAAGCCTGGCATTTCCCTAATCCATAGACTTTTTAAAATCGCAGTTAGAAGAAGCTTAGTCTGTAACCTGAACATTACAAGACACCAAAAAGTCCCATCTTTCGCAGAGTTTGTTGAATGTTATGGAAACTACCACAAAGACAATGAATCGGCAGTAGATACAGAGAAACTGTTTCTGTCTGTCTTATACGAGTTACTTTCTCGTCATATCTGAAATACTCAGACCAACAACAACAACCATGCCATGTTGAAAATCACCTTAACTGGTTTTCTTCCTCAGTGTTATGGTCGGTTTGGCCTTCAACAGGTCATCTTGATCATGTCTAAACATACTGAGTTGCTGTTATGTGATCGGCTGATTACATGTTTGCTTTAACCTAACAAAGTAGCCAGTAAGCAAAGTTGCCAAGACCAAATTATGGAGTAATCCAATCGGTTTTGAGGAACCATCCAATGTGACGATTGATTGGATACCATTAAATAAATGATCCAAGTCTATAACTTCAGATTTAAGCCCCACTGTTGTACGACTGGTTGTTAAGATCTAAGTGAATGGAAACTTACATTTTTACCTCCAATTCCTCTCTTCCAATGCCTGCTAGCTCTGTCGACTATAGTTAAAGCTGTATTGCATTCCTCTCATTTTCTGTGCAGAGAGCATGTTATTTGCATTTTGAAATGTCAACCTCATAAAAAATGTGGATGTACAGACCAAAATGATTAAAATGTCAGCTTAGTTGCAGACTGATTGCACTTCTCTGATTATATTTCCTCAACTGTTTTTTTAGGATTGGGAATCTGCAGTCGCATCTTACATTCATAGAGCCAATAAGCAATCATATCTTTATATTCTTCCTATTCAAATATAAATGGTATAGTTTGATTTATTTTCATGGGCTTCAGCAGTGTATGCTTTTGAAGAAATCACATGGGATTGACGTAATGTGTGACCAAACAATGAAAAAAAAAAAAAAAAAAGGAAAAAAAATCTGCCTGAGAGGGACTCAGAAAATGTGAAAATAAAGAGCTCCAGCATGCTGAGTGCCTTGCTGAAGAGCATGGAAGACCTCAACCATCTGCCTCATTGTGCATCACTTGACCTTCTCAAAAGTCACAAAAAAAATCACGCTGATTACCACCGCGTTATTCACTTGTCGAGGAAAATTTATTCATCTGCCAAGTTAGGCATAAGGATGGGGCCAAGGCAAGCTCTTTGAATTTTTGAGTATTTTTTGTTTTTATGATTTCTCCACAAAAGCGTGTGTCCTCAACCCTGGGTCATCACTAAACAAATTAAGAAAAATAACTGAAAACTTGGGGTTAAATGTCAACAATACACTAGCACTTTATTGACACATCAACAGATAAAGTCCTCATAAGAAGAAAACTGAGAAAACTGGGAGCCACATCAATCAGACAGACACCAAATTGCCACTTCAAATAAAGTATTATTACCAGATATGCAGCTTTATGTGTGTATGCGCATGTATGTGTCGGTATCTACGAGACAGCTTATTCCCTCGTTGCTAAAAATCCATCGCTGTAGCAGTGCGTCGGTTATCTGAGTGACTCAAACAGCAGTGCAGGCTTCCTTATACTCACAGAGAGAGAGAGATAATCACAAACATAATGTAGATACAACAGCTGCTAAATGGTGCACTAACACATTTTACCAACCACCACTGACAAGCTAATTGGAACCCACTACTTCTTAAAAGTGCGAGTGTGCACGTCTTTTTGTGAGTATTATCCTCCTGTTCTCCTTAGTTAAAAAAATGGGGTCAATTTTCCTCAGATTCCGGTTTACTCGTGCCGATGCCCCTTGCCTCAATACCACCAGTGCCAGTGGTCAACAGCACTTGCTAATGTTATCTTATAAACAAGTCCATGTAAGGATTAAAACAGAGAGAGTATAAAATATGGGTGTAGCTTTTGGGTGTTAAAAGTGAGGCAAGCACCGAAGTGCCTTAAGACTGCTTTCTTTTTAATGCGATGCCTGTGGCTGCACAATGACTTTTGATGGCATAGAAATCTAAGCTTCCTTACTCTGTGTCTGGACACAGCTTCCAGGCATGAAAACTGAACCGAACACTGAAGTGCCTTACACCTGCAGCCTCACTGCAATACGTTATTATCCATCATCCATCCATCTGTGTTAGCATGGCTAACACAGAGAGACAGACAACCATTTGCACTAACATTGACACCTATGGGCAAGTTAGAATCACTATTTAACCTAAGACACACTAATTTCATGTCTTTGCACTGAAAGGAAGCCACAGCAGCCAGACAGAACATTCCAACTCCACGCAGAAAGGCCCTGGTCTTTGACATACCAATTAACCTATCCCCACTAACAGCATGTCTTTGGACTGTGGGAAGAAGCCCGAGTACTCGGAGGGAACCCACACAAATTCCACACGGAAAGACCCCGGCCTGATGGTGGAATTGAACTCAGGACCTTCTTGCTATGAGGCAACAGTGCTAACCACCGTGCCGCCGTTCTGCCCCCAATCTCTTCCAATATCTACTACACCGTTTATAAAAGAATTTCTGAATTTTCATCCATCCATTAATTGACCTTCTCCTACTTATCTTGTTCAGGGTGATAGTGGGGCTAGAACTGATCTTAGCTTTCATACAAAAGGCTACACTCTGGACAGGTCAGCAGTTTCTGTTTATGTAGATGACAAGGGATTTCCAACAGATTCGCACTTTTTGCCCATTTATCACAATTAATTTCTCAATGATCACAAACACAGCGCATGTAATCGCCAGCTTGACCCCAATCAATCATGAACTGACAGCAGCCTGACTCCAACTTATTGCCATTTTATCACCGTCTCGTTTGCACAAAAAAGTTTCTTTGAAAACAGCAGCTGCCAGCGAGTGGGTGTAGATCTTATCCCCATCTTCATAGCAACCATTTAAAAAGCAACAAGATCAAAGGTTAATTGTGCACGGTTGCAATAATTTTGGTTGTTATGGTCTCCAAGTTCTCTCCGGTGCGACTGTAGTGTTAACGACAGCTAGCTTGTGGTGTATCTTACAAACCCGCCTAGGTTCCTGACTGCAGTTCACCAAATGTCTGAATACCAATAACAGATTTAGATTATAGAAATTGGTTATGTCAACTTGTGTTTCTTTAGTGTCCGGGCCATCAAGGTCGCTAAAAAATTAGCCTTCTAGAGAGAGTTACTGTATACCACCTAGCTAAGATAAGTTAAGGATTTAATACAGGCACAGGATTTCAGCGCCTTTTACGTTCTCTGATTTGGTTTATATTCAATCTTGCATATGAACTGAAAGCAGCAATTATTTCAACTTGTAGCCGAGGTGAGCCCTTTGAATTTTTGAATGTCTTTATTTTAATTCACCACAAAAGCCTCTGTCTTCAGCCCTGGAAACGAATTCAAGGCATTCGTTTGCCTTCATGTCCTGCAGAAATCTTCATTAAATAGTAAACTCTCATTTAAAGGCATTTAAAATATCCAGCGACAGGGCGGCTACTGAGACATCCTAATGACCAGAGACAGCCCAATAATGATGTGGATGATTGGTTGGGAGGGGAGGGAGGAAATGAGTAATGTGAGGTTTGATTGGCTGCTGACCCCTGGGGGACATTAGCAGAGAGTGACAGCTAGGACGCAGCGCGCTGGGTGGCTGCGTTTCAGGATAATAGCAGGTAACTGAGATTAGCTTCTTTTTATATTGAGTGCTAAGCAAACACTACGCACCTGCCAGGTTGGCCTATTATAACACTAACACAATAGGAAGGAAACAGACACTGGAGGTGCTTATTAGCAAGATTACAATGTGTCAATCACCTAAAGAGAGACAGAACAACATAATAAAAGAGCAGTAGAATCCATTTCAGTGCAGGCTTTGATTAGCATACTTATTAGAAGAAAGTTTCTATTGTGAGCTACTCCACTGCCTGTCAAAAACCCCTCGGTGAAATCATTTTCTCTCAAATGTGTGTTGCTATATTTTTTTGCTAGCTGTTTGTTAGAAAGTTGTGCAACTTTACACAACTTTGTGCCACTTGTGACTCAGCCTTTAAAGACAAAGAGCTCAGGAAAGGCTTTTTTCTGCGAGGGCCTTTGGTTGACGTGGCCCCCGCTCGGCTGGAAGCCGCGCCGTTTCATCACTTTGACCCCTCCGCGACCTCGTGTTTGCAGCTCGAGGGCCGGAGTGCTACGCGAGCTCGCCCCTTCTACCGATAACTCCACCGTAACCCTTCAGGTGCCTGCCAGGGGCATCGTGGGCTGCTCTGCAACCCCGACCCAGCTGTAGGCTTGCACTCGGCTGCTGGCAGACTCCACAGTGCCTCCACTGTGCCCCCTTCTCCCTGCCAGCCTCCGGGAGCCACTGGCAAAACCAAAGAAAAACTGTTTCCCTGTTGCTTAGCAACTGCGGGAAAGCCTTCCAGCGGGAGCAAGGGAAGCGGAGAGGGAGAGAGGAGCAGAAGAAAAGGGGAAAAAAAAACAAGACTTAGAAATGTTTTTTTTTTTTTTGTTGCAATGTACCTAATTAAATTAAAGGATTACTTTGCTCTTTCTCAGTAATTTTGTTTGACACCATTTAATTTCCTTCTGTTGCCATAAATAGTTTTTTGTTTTGTTTTGTTTTTCCTGAACGCTTTCTCGATCAATATGTATCTGCATTCCTCAGTGCTGAAGGAGGAGGAGGAGGAGGAAAGGAGGGAAGGAGGGAGGTCCGGAGGGAAGTAAACACAAGCACCTGCATTTCCCCTCCTGCCGCATCAACCGCGCTCTGTCTCAGAAACACAAACACAGAAGCTGGAGGATGCTACTCGGAGAAGCTGCCCACCGCTGCCTTGTAGGCGTTGTGTGCTCCGATTTAACAAGGTGGACAGTGGGCACCAAAATTGATGCCTTTTTTTCCTTTGCTTGTATTTTTTTCCCAAAAAAACTACACTTAACAAGGTGAGTGGGAGGGCTAATTTGTACCAGCAAGGTGCATGAACCCTCGACTGACACACACACACACACCCCTTAATCCTCCCCTACAATGACTTGAGCCGGCGACTGAAAGAGCCATTGAAGCGGCTAAAAAAGAGGGGAAAGAAAAAGGGCTCTAAAATCTTTGCACAGCACAGGTCATTATTTTAGATGCTATCTTTTGATTTGAGCCTGAAGTCTGATAGATCAGAGTGTTTTTCCTGTTCTAAGCACCACAAAGGCGTTGTGCACAACTTTCTCTCTGCTCCGTGCGCAAACACACAAATCTGAATGCACGCACGGGCCTCGCGTATGCCAATAACCCCCGCCTACGCGCGAAGAAAGAAGCATCGCCGAGAGGCACAGACAAGACTGAGTCGACACGGGTCAACTACCCATGATGCATTGCAAGTTTAACGTTTCCTCTAGCGCTTTCCGCCATCAATCGCAGGCAATTAGCGGCCTAGTGTGGAGCGCTCAGTCAAACAGAATCTCATGCGCTCCCGACAGGCTTGTTTCTTCTCTTCTTTTGCTCTACCTCTGGGTAAAATGTGAATTTCACATGTTGCTAAATTGCACTTTGTAGCTTCGGGACACACAGCACCCAGGCCAAGGCAGACAAGCCAAAAAAGTGCTTTATTTACTCCCCACAACATAATCACGATAGAAGGTGCTCATGCTGTCTTGGAAACAGAGGCTGTGTGGTGGAGTTGCTGAGCTCAGGCACCTGCAAGCCCTCCAGATATGTGGAAATGTTTTTGTAAAGTACAGACACGCAGATATTCAGCTCGCATGGTGCAATAGAGTAACTCTGATTTGGAAGGAAGAGTATTTGTAGGAAATGAGTAAACAGTTTTGTCCTTTGAGAAATCGAGACCTTCTGGGCAGGCGCGCACGCTCAACTGTATCATTTTACATCTCAGCAACAGTTGGTAAGAAGGTGAATGCCATCAAGCGACTACGGGCTACACAGCATTCACAGCTCGCCCATTTGAACAAAAATGCATGACGTTTTTAGGGTAATAGCCTGTGCGCCTCCAGTAATGGATTCATCTAACTTACTTTGCAGTTACTCGAGAAACGCTGCCAACACAGCTGATAGATATGCATACAGATTTCTCCAGTGCTAGTCCTCCCATGAATTGCCTTTGGGCTAAACCCAAGACTTTACACAACTTTTATTTTACATGAAAAAGAATTTAAGAGACGGTAATTTAAAAAAATAATAGCTGCTCACGGTCTCTCTTTACGTGCACGGTAATGTGCAAAACTTTTGGGCCACCCTAGTTTCTTTCTATTGTGCAAGGAAAATGTGAACTAAAAGCAGTGATTTATTGAAATGTGTAAACATTCATGGAAATACATTGAAGTTTGTACAACTCTAACCTATTCTGGTGTGACCGCCTTTATTCTTCAGCACAGTCTGAACTCTTTTTCTCATCATGTCTTTAAGTCGTCTTCAGGAATAGTTCTCCAGGCTTCTTGAAGGACATTCAAAGCTCTTCTTTGGATGTTTCTGCCTTTTGTTCTGTTCTCTGTCAACATGATCCCACACTGCTTCAATAATGTTGAGGTCCGTGCAGTGGGGAGGCCGATCCATGACTGATAGGGCTCCACTGTGTGGTTTTCTATCCAGGTATGATTGTACTGTATTGGCAGTGAGTTTGGGATCATTGCGGGGGTTGAAAAATGAATCTGCACTATCAGTTTTGAAAATCCCCAACACCACTGGATGAAATAAGACAACTCTGAGAGAGCCTCCATCGTGTTTCACAGATCATTGTAGACTTACTGTTGTACCTCGCTCCTGACCTCTTCTGTACATACTGATGAGGACTGGAATAAAAAATTTAAAATGTGGATTCATCACTCCATCAGATCTTTTGCCTATGATTTCAGATAAGATAAGATAACGCTTTATCGTCATTGCACAGTCATACCTAGTACAATAGTACAATGAAATTGGAAACACAACCCAACGCAGTATCTTAACTTAATAAATAAGAAGAATGAGTGTATGTTTGATCTCCCCATTGATGCTGACAGGCTGCAGCTCAGACTTCCTCCTTCTGAAGTCGACTACCAGCTTTTGTCTTGGTCATATTGTTGTCTGCACACCAATCCGACAGCCTCTGAACGTCAGCTCTGTATAAATATACAAAACAAAGCACCAAATGTGAGGAGCAGTGAGCTGCTGCGTCTATGCACGCCGCCATCTTGATCTTGTCCGGTTCTTGTGCAAAGTGGTATACCTCAGGCTTTTCTCCCTGTTTCCCTTTACTAAGAATGGCTTCCTTGCAGCCATCCTTCCAGTGGGACCATTTCTGATGAGGCTTCAGTGAACAGTAGATGAATCAGCTCGAGTTCCAGATGCATCTCTCAGGTCCTCTTTCAGATCTTTGCTGGATTTGTTCCCTTTTCCTAAGGACATGACTTTCAGATACTGTTCATCTGCTGTAGATAGTGTTTTAGGCCTGATAATTCTTTTGTTCTCCACTTTTCTAGTTTCATCTGTTTTTTTCCTTTAAGGACACGCTGCAAAAATACAATGCTGACATATGGAAGGTTTTAGGCAAAGAGCTCTTTGGGAGTCACCTTGCTGGTGCAAAATACTATTTCATGTCAATCAAAATGTTATAATTCTAGCCTGCAATTTTTCATAGATTCAGCTAAAGAAATGTTAACAAATCATGTGTTTTTGAACCAGACTGCTGTCCAAAGAAAACCATTGATAGCACAGAGAACTGTTGTTCAAGAGCACTTTAAAAAAAACAGCAAGAAAGTCTGTCTCCTTCAAAGCAAAATGGAATCAAATGAGGGGTTGTTCAAGACTTTTCAACTGCATTGCATATTGCATGTATCTAGAATTATAGTTTAGGATAACTCCTCTTCCCCTGTGCTCCATCAGAAAGCTCAAAGACCAATAAGAGGCCTCATTCACTGACCGTTAAAAGTGCCTCGATAAAAGATCAATATTGAGCAAATATATGAAAGCTACTACTTTTTAGCACAGTAATACATTAATAACAAATCATCTCATATTTCCTTATACCATATTATGAGTTCATGTTTCTTAACTTTCAGTTATGAGACATAAAGAAACATTAGAGAAAAAAAGCCTGAATAAATGAGTAAAAACAGAATTGCAGATGCCTTCATGCAGGGTTCAACGAATAGCTGCATATGATAAAAATAATGTAAATGCTACAGTCTGGTGTGGCCTTCACAGACACCAGGGGCTATACATTTATGCACACAGGCATTAAGTGGTATTCAGAAATAATATAGTACAATGCAGATGCAAAAATAAAGTGAGAAATGGACTTGAATAATAAAACATTGTTTTTTTAGGGTGTTTTTGAAAAGGTTCACAGATGAACCCAATATGTTTTTATAACTGTGATTGTTACATTTGTGTGCTCTGTGTTATCTTTTTATTCATTTCACTGTCATTAATTATGAAGCATGTTATAAAGTTTATCGTACCACAACACCACAGTAAACTGCATGATTGATTATTATTATGATCCCTAATTAATACTAATTGGCCACAGTGGTTACACGTACTCTATGTGGGATAAGATTATGATGCATGGGCTATTATAACGGAACCAGGTGCAAAAAGCGGTGAAACTGAAGTTTTGCCATTAAAAATCGTAAACTGCAGTTCATCAAATGTCCACTCGAGGCTGCCTATGAAAAGTGAGTGAGTCAATCCCCGACAGACTGCCATGTTAGAAAGCCCAACTTTCTAGTGAGGTTGAAGTCTGGACTTTGACTGGCCCACTGTAACACTTTGATTCTTTTCTTTTTCAGTTATTCTGTGGCTGAAAAAGAAACAAGCCCAGATCATGACCCCTCCACCACCGTGCTGACAGTTCATATGAGGTGCTGACATGCTTAGCTTGGTTTTGTCCAATATGGTAAAACGTCTCCACTTTGGTGGTCCAAAGGACATTGTTCCAGAAGTCTTGTGGTTAGTTCAGATTCAACTCAAAAAGTCAGAAAAAGTCACATTTATTATTCGGTCTTTTTCTAATTGTGAATGAAGTTGAACATTTTACATGCCTGTAGAGTCTGAGAAGCAGTTCCCTCGAACACTGCAGCTCTGCCTTTGGGGTGAATTGGTTGGGAATGCTCCAAAAACCTCTTGGTTAAACTGAGAAAATTAGAACTATGCACACAGCTTCATAATCCTGACAAAAGAAGCTGTGTTGCTTCTTGATGCATGCTCAATCATTCAGGTAAGTAAATCAAAAAAAGTTGATTGTGTTCATCTGGACGTAGCGTTCAGATGAACACAATCAACTTTTTGGAATTTGTGTTGCTATTTCTGCCCCTTTCTGTGGATAATTTGAACCCACTATAATACCTCTGGAAAAGCTTTGAGTCCATTTTCAAAGGACCCAGCGAGGAAGTAATATTAAAAGAACTGTCTTCATCCATTCACAGTAAGACGATGAAGCTATTCGTGTGGTGGTGGCTTTCGTTGGACCCTAAACCTAATATTGATCTCATCTGATCCCGCCTTAATAACTCATTATGTTAAGGTTTGCTTTGATCCAATACTGTTTATCCATTGGCAGATGTTACTGACAGTTCTATCTGAGCGGTGTTAGTCTCACTGCGAGTCTATTTATTTATTTATTTTTAAATTTAATCTACTCCAGTCTTTTCTTCTGACAGTGTCCCTTTCATCAAGCTAAGCCGATTTGGATAGACTCTTAGACAAAATCAGCGGGGTGAAGCAGTTGGATCTCTGAAAAACCACGGATTTGTTATCTCAAAATAATGAGATATTTGTCGCGCTCATGAGAAAACAATAGCTGATACCTTGAGATAATAATGTAATTCAATTGTTATCTCGGGATAACAAACAAGAGCACGGCGAAAATCACAATTTGCTGTGTTGAGATAATGAGATAGTCAGACATGATCATGTGAAAACCGTCTGATATCTCGAGATAATGAAACAATTAAGTCACAATCCTCAGCCAACAGGCCTGAAAACGGCATGAGCTGCTCTCAGCTTCCATACATATGCAAATATTAGAGAGTGGTAATGAAAACAGCACCAAGAGAAGCAGAGGACATAGGAAGCCAAAGTGAAGACGAGCAACAATCTAGAAAGAACAATAGTTTAGAAGTTTGGTGTAGGGGGTGCAGACTGGTGAAGCATTTGGAAGCGCATAATGATAAAGGGAAAGGAAGCGGAGCACAGCAAAGATATGTTTAAAAGCATAATTAATAGTGCACCTGTTCCTGTCATCTGGATGAGTGAGAGTGTAAATGAGGTAGGAGGGGGGATAGAAGGAGGAAGGACACTTTGAAGGAAGGAGGAAGGCTGAAGAAGCCAGAAGGAGAGATTTAGAAGGGAAGGTACACTAAAGTGGAGAAGGAGAAGGGGAACGTGGGGGGGAGAAAAGGCATCATGCAGGGGAAAAGTATAATAACACCATTATAAAATACAAGAGATGGGACACATATTATGGTGATTATGGCTCATTTCCATACATATAGAGCACTCTGCCAGTGAGTCAAGGAGAGTGCAGCGGCGCATGTCAGCAGCAAGACTGCCGACTCTCTACAGTTTGATCCGACTGGAGCGCCGCCGCAATCTGACTCCTCCACACGGCGGCAAAGTCAATGGGCGGGCAGGGACCTGTTTACCAATTCGCTTCAATGAGCTCTGTAAGAGAAGTATGCACTCCTTCACCTCATGTGACTGTTTGGCTGCTAAGTATGCTGAGAGCACTCGGGTGTGACATTCAAGATTTTGAGGAATCCTGTGGAAAAAAAAAAATAAAAATCAAGGCCTTTGAGAGGAGAGCCATTGACTTTGGAATAAATGAAAATCCAGCTGCATGAAATGTCACTGTGAAAATGAGTTATTCAGCGCAGGTATCTGTGTAGAGTTCGGGAAAGCTTTCAAAAGGACTTGCAAGACAGATCTCAAGTTTTGCTAATAGTACCCTCAGGTACTTTGTTAAGGTCGGCAGGGTGAACACATATGCCTCTTTTCCACAGGCACCTACTTGACTCGGTTTCAGTCCCTGTCCACTGCGAGTTGTTACAAAACATGGTTTTTCTGGGTTTTGAAGTGACGAGAGAGTGGAGTGCTGAGTTATTGGTTAGCATAATACAAAAGAGTGTATATGGAAAACTGGATAGAGACCATCGCATTAAAAGGGATTAAAGTGTGATTTGGCAGGTGGAGGAACTGCAGTAATCGGTGTAG
>VOQK01004916.1:92574-105558 GCA_015052645.1 Benitochromis conjunctus
TTTGATGGCACCTTTGTCTCATTTTAGTCATATTTTCCATTTTAAACTAGGCAATAATCTCCATACCCTAGGGTTTGGTTTGGTTTTTGCTTTATATGAAAACTAAGGTAACAAACTGGCACCATTTGGAAAACAAAAAACAATCTTTAAAAGTTATCTCAGCCTCGCTGATGATAAAATCCCCCCATTTTCACTCTAAAAGGTAACTAATATAGTGGTAGTATACAGAATATGCCCAGCAATTTCTCACCAACCGCCTCATCGAAGGCACGAATAACACAGAAAGAGAGAGCGTGAGTGTTGTGGTTGTCTTTTTAACTGGTTGAGAACTGTCTTATTGAGATATGCTCTTAAAAGATGCTCCGGGTTGAAGTTGGCGTGAGAGAGCGCGACCGCAGCGGCTGGAAATTTGGATCGCTTCCGCTGCTGGTGCAGCCCGGCGCTCCAGCATCTATGCTGGAGGGGGACTCGACCATTACCTCGTCCGGCAGAGGAGGCGCCCCGGGGTCTCCGGGCTTCGGGAGGCTGGATGAAGTCGTGGAAGGTGTGGCGATGCTGGCGCAAGCCAAGGAGGAGTCTCCAGCTTTCTGCGAAGACAGCAGATCGAGTGAGACGGCCACATCTGAGGTTGAAGGGCTTTTCTCGCTGTCCGGGTGAAAGAGCAAGGTGGAGTTGTTTGAAAACGTTGAGGGGAGGTCGCTGGTTGAGGTTGGAGTGCTGAAAGTGCAGTCAGATGAGGAACTGGAAGCTCCTGCCGCTGAGTAGCAGAAGAGGGGGAAAAAAAGGGGAACAATTGTAATTCAAAATGAACAAAAGCATTAACCACTTTTTTGCATTATACACGCACACAGCTATTTTAGAAATTGATGTATTAACCTCTGAGGGACTCGATCTTCTCATTTTTGGCCTTCTGCACCTCGTCTGTGATTTTAGTGATGATAAAATTTTGTGAGCGCATCTCCCGTATCGACTCGATCAAGGCATCCAGGCCGCGGGGGTTCTCAGCCAGTATGTCCAGCAGCACGGCCGTCCTCTTGGTCTGCGTGGTCCTGCAGCTGATCTCCTCTGCGTCGTCTCGCGTCAGGATCCTGCGAGAGCGCAGGTAGTCCAGGTGGCGATCTGCTCTGATTTTATCGCAGAGGTAGTGCCGCAATCTGGTCAGCACCTGGAGAGCCACAGGAAGCCATGGAGGGAGGACAAAAAGAGGACAAAGTGAGGTATCAATGAACAGGAAACACACAGTCCAGGGTCCAGCCTCCTTCCTCCAAACCAAGGACCACAGCAGGCCTGGATCTGCTCTCTCTGTGGCACATACAAAGTAAGCTGGGTGTCCAGATGTGCCCTAAACTGACATGTTATTGTCCTGCTGTTAAATGTTACAGAAACTGGAGATGGTGAGGACACCAACAGGGTGTGGTGGGGGCATTTCCTCCTTTTAATAGGCCTACAGCGCCAAGCAAAGCATAAATATATATTTAAAAGTAAATCTATTTCCACATGGCTCATCAGATTTATCTGCCCTCTATTAGGAGGCCTGGGCGTGTCTGAACAATAATACTCACGTCTTTCTTTATCTCTGCCATTTCATCTTCAGTGAGGTGAGGAGCATCCATCCCTCTCCCCCGCAGAGTGAAAATCCAGGTGGTAAAGACTGAAGATTAGCTTAATAATCTCGTAGTGGTGGATTGAAACACAACAGCGAATAAACTATAGAAGTTAAATAAGCTGACACCTTATTATTAATCGGTAAAAGGTGGCCTATCGACTATCCATTCAACTTTTTTTGTTTCAACAGCGGAAAAAAAAAATCCCCGGACTTCCTGATTGTGTCGAGGTTTAACTACGTCAACACACGGCACAGACGTCAGTTTCCCACTCAGAGCTGGTTTAAACCGGTAACAGTGAATAAAAAAGTCCACGTTCACCTTCAGATTTCTCCTGTTTTACCAGAACAGCTGCAAACTGAGCCACTTTCTTCGCTTTGAGTTCTCATGTGCGACTTTTTGCGCTCCAGCACTTCCGACCGTGGCCACGCGCGGTTCTCGATATCTCCACTAGGTGGCGCTGCTGGACCTTCTCGCATACAAACACCACGTTTGGCAGGTTTTGGTATGCCCCACAGTGTAGTCTATGACAGCATGCATTCATAGAAAAATAAGTGTTACACCTGCTTAAGTAAACTAGTAAACTATAGGCCAGTGGTGTCAAACATGTGGTCCAAGGCACAGAAGCGGCCCTCTTAAAGGCTCCCACACAGCCCACTGGACAGCTCTGTAAAGTGTCAAAACTTCAGTGTTATTGGGGATGAAAACATCTATAGTTTAAAGTATGATTAGATCTAGACCAGTTCTTTGAATCTGAAAGATTTAAAATAAATCACTATGGCCGGGCATCCTCCCACTGTGATCTGTAAGCTTCAATATAAGGATGATCTCGATGGATATGGAAAAACTGAGACGTAGTTTTGTAATTGCAGTTATTTTTCTTTAGTGATCTCAGGGTTGCTTATTAAATGAGAAAAGAAAAATAGTTGGAAATGTTACCACTTCTAATCCAGCAGGGTTTTAAAGGAGTAGGAGGGTTAAGAGCTTTTTACTTTACCATTTGTGGGTGATTAACTAAGTTGAGTTTGGCACCCCTGCTGTAGGCTACTGCACAAGAGATCTGTAATTTACAAAGTAATTTAAGTACAGATCGATTTTCAGCTCATTTTAATTGAAAATTACAATGTTTTCTGCATTTTTGTTGCTGATTTATTGCGATGACGCAACTCTGAGGCGTAATATAGGCTTTTTAATGTGATGCAGAGCTTTTCAGTTGCTTCACAAAAACACTTATGCTTTACGATCTGTTTGCATGTTTTGCATGTGAAGTCACAATCTGCAAAGTAGCTGTCACCGTCAAATAAATTTTCCTTGTAAAACAACAGCGTAGAAGTTAAACAATGTTAGAAAATTCAAGCGCCTTAAAGTTGAGTAAATAAAACACTTTTCAACCAGTTTGTGGCTAGTTTGAGGTGTGCCTGCCGGTTTCTTATGTGCACCTAAGACTAATTTGGTCTTAATATTACAGTCTAAACTGTTAATATTTATTCTAAGGTCCCCCGTAGAATCTGGATGAACAGAATCTTGGAAAAACAACTCCTATCTGAAACAGCGTCAGCAAAATAATGATAATAATAAGGTTATTACTAATACACAAACAACTAATAATGTAACGAGTTAGCTGGCTGAGGTGGAGCTGAGTTTATGAAAACTGTTGGTTTGCTGGTCTTGTTTGGAAACTCTGCACAGTAACGGAGTTGTACATCGAGTAAATATATTTCTGTTACTGTCAGTCATGCAGCTGGACACATTTTAAAATGCAGTATTGAGCTCTGAAATGTGATCACATTGTAAATTGTCAGCAGGCAGAGTCTGTATCATAGGTCACAGAACAGTTTATATACAAACTAAGTGGTCATAGCATTAAAATCATCAGCTATTCAAAAGGCAGCAGCTTTTACTTTCTTTCTTTTTTAACCGAAGCAGAGAGAACACGGGGTCAAAGTTCACATATCCAAAGTGAAGTGCTGTGCAGTAGAAGTGATGTGACACTCTGGTAAATGGCTGAACGCATACAGATTTTCACTTCCCCCTAATCGCAGTATAGCACAAAGAGGATGGGCGCTCCCCGAGGAGATTGTTATCAGGCTTGTTTCGTCATGCAGCGTAGTGCTGTATGTGCTGTGCGAAAACACCATTAGCAAGCAGAAATGTATATCAACCGTAAATCAGATCACAGGACTCATGCAGCGATAACGATTTAAAGCCCCTCACAGCTGTCTGGCTGCTGTTTCGTCGCAGCAGGAAAATGTCAGATGTTAAACAAAAATGTGGAATGAGCGTTAACAGAAGCAGAGGATGCGTGCCCACTTCTCTTCACCACAATTCCCTTCATTCATGCTGGACAGCAGAGCTCAGCAGCCTGGAAATAACCAGCTGTGCGTTTCAAATGAACCCAGTGTGCTGACTCCCGAGTGCCCTTCGCGCAGAGCCAGACACAAAAGAAAAGAAGGCATTTATAGAAATGATGTCACGATCGAGACTTTCATTCATATCAGCACAAAACCCACTCTCACGTAACAGCCGAGACACCCCCGTGACCTCGCATCCACAGTGGTTTTACAATATGTGTAAGTGAGGAGGTATTTGCACTTTTCAGTCACAGTACCATGCAAAATGACTTGTTTATAGCTTTTTTTCTACAACCTATTATAACCTGCCCACCCACCTTACTCATTCGGGTGTATCCCATTAAGTATCAGGGATATGTAATTTTAACAGGGCGCTGCACAGTACTGTGCAATGCACGTCCACCCACGGCATGTATCAAGTATCTGTGGGAGGATTAAAGGTCTCTCTAATGCAATAACTTTCAAGTAATTACATGTTGCTCTTATTAATGAAGTAAAATGCAAGATATGAGAAAATGCACACTTTATATACGAGCCTTTGCAAGACTCGTATATAAAAGGCAAGACAGGGCAGGTTTAATTTATATAACACCTTTTAAACACGACAGCCATTCGAGGCGCTTTACAGGAAAAAAAAATAATCAAAGCCAGGAATAAAAGAGAAATTAACGATTTAAGCTTTAGTTAAAAGCAGTCGTGAATAATCCTGTTTGTAGTTTCTAATTAAAGGATGGAGAAATGGGGAGCGTCGCAGCTAAATGCCTCATCGCCCTCTTTAGTTTCACATCTGTCTGCTCTTGCAGACCTTAGAGACCCACCAGGTTTATATTCATGAAGCAGCTCAGATATATATTTAGGGCCGTTAATGACATATAAGCAATAAGCAATAGTTTGAAATCTATACCTTACTGGAAGTCGATGCAGAGAGCTGAGAATCAGAGCAGTCTGAACTAACTGTGACTGTCTAACAGTCTTTTTAGGGAGGACAATAAAAACAGCATCGCATTAGGCAGCCCTGCAAGACATAAAGGCATGAATAAGCTTCTCTGGATCTTGTAAAATGTTGTAAAATGCCCAGTATGTTCCTTGAATTTGATCTTTCATTGAATTTCTAATAAGATTTTCATCACATTTTCCCTTTTATAATTTGTCTACTTTTAGTCTGCTGATTTTATGAGCTCGGTGTTTTATTTTTAGCGATTTTTGATTTTGCACGTGATGTGAAAATTTGAGGTAGAGCAGGAGTTTCACTTACAGTGATCGGTTCAGCTTGTAATACGCCACCGCACTTTTTTATTTAACATTTCTTTTTGAAAACATAAACTGTCAGTGGCTTCCAGAAACAGTCATATCTAAAGTAATATGACTTTGCTGTCTATATGCACTGAGTTGCTGCCATATTAGATATTCAGCATTCCTGATATCTGCTCCAAAAAGTGATAACTACTCCTTTAAGCCAGGGACGTCAAAGTCATTTTAACTCATCGTGGAACAGATACAGCCAGCTTTGATCTTAAGTGGGCCAGTCTCAGTGTAGTGAAGAAGTTTAATTTCCAATTAGAAAAGACCAGTTACTTTGGTGAAGCATGAATGACCACGGCTGAAGTCTTTATCTGCAAAAATAAAACGTATGAAAACACAGTTAAAAGTCCAAGGTTCATGCCTTCTTTCATTTTTTTCTAAAGCTATCCAGTGGGCTACACTTGAGTCACCGTGAGGCCGATTTTGGCCCCTGGGCCTAATGTTTGACACCCTGGCTTTAAGCTGTTGGGGTAACAGCGTTTTAGGATGTTAAGAAAGAGGAGATATTACATTTCTCACTTGTTTTGATTCACATTCATTTTCTGAACTGTGGGAAGAGGACATGCAATTTGCCCTCCACATCCTCCTCTGTACTTCTTACCTAACATGTTTGTGCAGATTCTTGATATTATAATTTTGGTAGGAAATTTCCACACCAAGCCACAACAGTCAGCGTTTTCCAGGCATCGGTAAACACACCAAGCTCCCGCTTGTTCGCTCTTCATTTGCTGGAGCTGGCACTGACTCAGACCAGCCTTTGTAACCTTAGTTAGATAAGACTGAGGCTGTGCCAATCTGCTCTGCTCAGCCTCTTATTCTCACAGGTTATATTGAAAGGAAAGGTATTCTCTCCCTTAATTGTTCTTTGATGTAGATGGAAGAAGATGCTTTTTATCCTGGCATCTATTTCAAAGAAACCTGCAATGCTCACCCTAAGAGGAATTTTGCTTCAGGCATTGCTTAGGTTTTCTTTTTATTCTTGTTTTTTTTTGTTGTTGTCTAGTATCTCATTCTGACTGCTCTGATTTAGACTAAACAGAGGATTACCAAGTTTCAAACATTTTCAGGAGGCTCTCGTCTCTCATTATGAAATCTTAAAGTCAAACTCAAATCTATCCACACGCCCTTTTAGGGTGACTGAAGGGAAATTTAATCTGTAACGCAAGCAAGGCTGGAAAATACAAACACTATTCGCAGACAACGTGCAACAGTCTAAACAGAGCTTCAGGTCAGGGAGACGTTCAGTCACTCATAGAAATATGTGGCTTTCCTTCAATATTTATGTCAGAACTTGCAGTGGCCCGGTGTTAAATCCCTTAAGGAGCCACGCTCACATGCATTTCAGCTGCCAGGTATACATAAATATATGGTCCAGCACCAGCTGGTAAACTCTTGGTTAGGACTTGGGGAAAAGAGCTCCTTCATAGCAGTGATATAGACTGAATAATGCAATTATTGTTACACAAAACAGAATAAAAACAGTTCCCAGCATTGCAGTCAAAGAATTATGCATGCCATTGTTTTGTATGTTACGTAAGATTTTATTTCTGGAGAATCTTAATGGTCGAAAAGTCAGAAATATCCGCTTTCTTTGGAAATGAGAAAACGTTACTCTGTAAAACCGGAGCGAAAGCCCTGGTAGAGTGGAAGCTGCACAGGGTGGTTCTTGGCACACTGAGTGTGAGAGGAGGGAGGGGGAAACTTCTGCTGGGCTTATGGGAGGACGTGTGGAGAAGCATTCCTCTCATAGTTTCGGGACACCTCTTTAGTCTACGTCACATCTGCTTGAAGTGGATAAAAGGGGATGGGGACTCTCAAAGAGGGAGAACAAACAGTCGTCATCTCGCTGTCAGGTCTGCTGTGTGATATTAAGGAGGCTGGTTTTTCTTTTTTGCTCAGGAGAGATTGCTTCAGCTGGAGAAGATGTGGAAAGTCATTGCCGTCGAGATCTTCTGCTTTACGCTGGTGAGGAAATAAAGCGTCTGATACCTGCTGTTATATTCTGTGGGTGAAAGAAATGTTGATTACAAAGGTGGGATGTTTGGTCTAAATTAAGGTGTCAGCCTCGTGCCCAAAGGACTGCCAGTGTCCCCTTGAAGACCCAATATGTGCAGGCAGTGTGAGCCTCATGCTGGACAGCTGTGGATGCTGTAAGGTTTGTGCCCGGCAGCTCTTTGAAGACTGCAGCAAGACACAGCCATGCGATGCCGCGAAAGGACTGGAGTGCAACTTCGGAGGGTCGGATAAGGGCGTCTGTCGAGGTACGCTGACTTCATTTCCCCTTTCTGAACTTTTTTGTTTTTCAACTCTCACCTTTTCATCACATCAGCTTTTCCCCACTTCTCTTTAACAGCCAAATTAAATGGGAGAACATGCGAGTACAACAGCAAGATTTACCAGAACGGGGAAACTTTCCATCCTAACTGCAAACACCAGTGCACTTGCATCGACGGTGCAGTCGGATGTGTCTCCCTCTGCCCACGTGAATTCTCGCTGCCTGTGTTGGGCTGTGCCAAACCAAGACGGGTCAAGGTACCGGGTGGGTGCTGCGAACAACTAGTCTGCCCCGAGAAAACAGAGGCACAGAGCACTATGATAAAAAAGCACGGAAGAAAGTTCAGCAAAGTCAAAGGCACTGAAGATGACCTCTCCAAAGAGAACGAGTTCACCTCTGTGTGGGGAGAATCAAAGTCTCTGCCTGGTGAGCAGTCTTGATTTATTTGCATTTAGGTCTTACTTGCTTTCATTATTTTAACCCACCTTTAACATCTGTACAGCTTTCAGGAGTCATTCAGTGGACCGCATGTTTGCCAGAGGAGTCCAGTGCATGCCTCAAACCACAGCCTGGTCACCCTGCTCCAAATCCTGCAGCTCTGGTGTGTCCACGAGGCTGACCAACCGCAACAAACAGTGCAAACTGGTGAAAGAAACTCGGATCTGTGAAGTCCGTCCCTGCAAACAGTTGACCTCAAAGGTACACCATATGCTGATGAACACATACACTGATTATTTCATTAGAGGCTGGGGATCCTCATTCTTAAGACTAAAGCGTTGACATCTTCTCTCTTGCAGAAAGGTCAAAAATGCAGTCTTAGAGGAAAAGCAAGCCGTCCAGTTCACCTGTCCTATGCAGGCTGTCGTAGCCTGAAGAAGTTGCAGCGCAGGTACTGCGGATCCTGCTCAGACGGACGATGCTGCAGGCCTCACAGGACCCGGACAATGCCCATCCATTTTCGGTGCAAAAATGGAGAGACCTTCAGGAGGATGGTGATGACGATCGAGTCGTGCAAGTGTAATCTCAACTGCCCCAACAACGCTAAAAAGACACCTGAGCTCTACAGACCTTTCAATGACATCCACAAACTGAAAATTTAACAGAAAGGCTTGATTTCAGCGCAAGGAAAACTTTTGCTTCATATAATTGGAGCCTTGTGGTTTGCTTCTTTGTGAAGCTGCTTTTAAATGGCGAATGGTGCATTTTTTAAAATGAACTTTAAAATGTTTTTCCGCTCTTATTCTTTGTACATCCTAATATTTAAGCCTCTAATAACAAAACACGTTAAACCGCAGTGTAGAAAGTTACGGCAGCTGCTAAATGTGTCGTCACGCGGTAGCTGTTTCTTTTGATTCACTGCACTTGTGTTATTTAAAGGGATTTATGTTTCATACTTATTTTAATGAAAAGATAATGTTAAGCATGGAAAACTGTACTTTTGGTTTACTGTCCTGTTCTCTGTACTTGGGTGTCAATGCGAAACAGAAATATGATTGAAGGCTGGACACACAGACTATTCATTTCATGGTTAGTAGATTATAATCGCCAATAAATTCAAGGAAAACCACTTCAGTTCCCCACTATCTTACTTAAGAGTTTGTCTTGAGAAAAACTGGAAATTATCAGGGGGGTCTTTGTTGCAATGATTTTCAGTCTCTTTAGCATCTGGCTGACCTACTTCTGAGAGGACCTACATGTCACTGAATAGTTTTGGGAATGTCTGTAATGTAAACTTTTCAGCGGTTTGCCTGGTGCTGCACAGATGCTGGGCACAAGTTGCAGATTTGTGCTTTCTGGCAGTGGTATAGGCTTACACCGATAATCTAAACCCTCCACTGTGATTTACGATACGCAGAATGGAAGGCAAGTGTGACTGAAATACGACTGATTGTCACGGCCGTGGCTGTTGTTGTTCTCGTGTCCTTAACTCTTCAGTATTTCTGTCAAAGGCGGGCTCTGCTGTGCCGTCACGTGGCTCTGTCACAAACACTCTGTCTTCGCTGCTGAGTAGAGAGATGCCGGTCCTGTTCAGCATTCACTAGATCCACCTGGTTGAGGCCTCATTAAACCCATTAAAGACTGCTGTTTGTGATGCACACACTAAGATGTGTTCTGCTGATTCGGTTTTAAGGTTATGAGCAGATAAGAAGGAGCAGCGATGGTGTTTTTGAGGCGCTTGTGTACGTCTGGGGCTGGGCCAGCTTTAGGCACACATTAGCCGTTTCTTTTGTTTGGCTACATTAGGGAAAAGGGTGTTGCTGCTCTGCACTTTGTTTTGGGCAGGGAGCTGTTTTCTTTTGAACTTTAATAATCTCTTGAACTCTATAAATCTCTCTTCTGTTCTTTTATTTTCTTTGATTTGCCAACCCCTATTTATCCATGCAGTTTGCCTCTTTTGTAATTCATAAATCTTGCGTTTGACTGTCTGGTTGAATGGCACTTTCCACCACCCCTGAGCCGAGCTGGGACGTAACAACTAACCCAACCAACAGGTTTACTCAGAGCTGCAAGGGCTTATGCGTCAGTGAAGCCTCTGTTCGTTAGCGATAATTGGCTCTGCAGCACAAAACCTTCAAGAAAAAAAGACAAATGGGCTATCAAAGTTGTTGAGCCTAACGAGCACATAAGCGCAGGGTGTGCCCATCTTGGCCCTGAAATGCCAAAAGTCAGCTGTAAGCAGAAAGCAGCAGAAAAAAGCAAATTCCCAAAGTGATCGACAGAATTACGTAAACAGGCAAGACCACAAGAGCAAGGGAAAAAAACTGCAGTACTGACGCACACAGCCATGAAATCGTTCCATCCCCTGAAGGAGAGCACAATAGAGCTTTGTCTCTGAGAACTTGAGAGGAGGCCTGCTCACTCGAGGGAATACGTCCGATGCAGGAACACATCAGTCTTTCAGAAGTCTGGACTCACAATAGTTTATTACCATAGATACAGCAGGGAAGCACAAGCAAAAGTGAGAGAACAAAAAGACATAAACACAGTACATTTATGGCTCAGTTTTTCGGTAAATCTCAGTAAATCATGCTGCAGCTGATACCGGAGCTCTTGTGTTTGCTTCCAGGCAATATAAGATTTTTATTAGACGAACCAACAACAGAGTTAGAAGTGGGTAGTTACATTTTCAACCTAAACGCATGGACTTCACAAATAATGGCTACACATAATTATTCTCAGTCCAGCTGAGAATCCCAACATAAAACACACAAGCAGTGCACACCACACCTTTACTATGGTCACTACCAAAAAAACAAACAAACAGACGCCTGTTTCCAGCACCGGCAGGAAGACAGGGAAATGAATGTTTCTATGTGAAGACAGTGAAGTTTGAATCAGCTTCACTAGTCAGAGCAGAAGATTTATCATGGGTGATGGGCAAAGTCACCGCTGGATAGTTGGATTCATTTTACAGGTAAACACAGCTGGGACAAAATGTGCGCAAACAGAACAGGTGTGCGATCACAAAAGTCATTTGCAATTAAAATGTGATTTTTTTTTGTGAATCCAAAGGTTTTGGATACCTGCACTGTTTGAATGCATTATAAAGACACAAAGGTTACTGAAAAGGATGTAAGCACCAATAAAATGTTTAGTTTTCAAGCACCACTTGCATTAGCCAACAACTGCTGTCATAATTTTGTTGGTGTTCAGTTGCAAGCTGTGGAAAAAAGTCATTCAGCTGTAGCCACTTGTATAAGACAGATCAAGTACATGCTGCATTGTGGCTAAAACAACCTGACTGCTAGTCCTACCAGCAAATTAATTTTACCCTGCTGGAAAGTCCTTTTGTTTTGGTTTTTTATAATTGAGTCTATTAAAATGTATAAAACAATAGAAGTTGAAAAGCAGTTTCCTTAAAGCTTTGGTAACAGTCCAGTGTAGTCTTTGCTATCCTCCATTCACACTTGCAATGTGTAATAATTATGCAACAGTACTATCAGGTCAATCAAGAGTTTGGCCTATCTTATGTAACAGTTATGCAACGAGATCCTTGTCATAAGGGCAGAATAGCACCAAAACATCACAGTTCAAGATGTACAAACATCTGAAAACATTACTGTATTTTAAAAAAACAGCTGCACATTTACTTGATCCCTGGAAATGCAGTTCAAAAATCTGAATGTAAAAGTAGCAACTGATCAAACCAATCAAATATCAGGATTTAGTTACCCCCCACATTGGCCTTTTAAACAGACCCAATAAATATCAGAGTGCAAAACAAATCAGGATTTAAAACGCAAACCTTCATCATTTCAGAAAATAAGATGTTGATGTTTGCAGTCCTTCGTCAAACATGGCCTTATAAGAGTTTTTGAGGAAATCGACATAATTCTCAATGCTTCGCTTGTGGCTCTCTGATTGGTCCAGGCTGAGTTGCAGGTCCTTCAGACGCACCTCATACTGCTTCTCTGCCTACAGATTGAGACACCCAGACAGACAACACAGCTCAACACTGACTTCTAAGAAAAGTTTAGTCTAATGCGAGCGCATCTTCTCTGTGACCCTTACGGTGAGCTTGCTCTGGCGAAGAAGCCTCAGCTCGCTTTCCCTTCTGCTCTTCTCGGCTCCCAGCTCCAGGATTTTGTTTTGAAGAGCCTCTTTCCTGGAAACAGCCTCTTCTTTTACCTTAGTGACCTACACGAGGTAAAAATGGTAAAATGGAGGTAAAAACATTTTTTCCATGACAAAACTCTCTTTGACACCAAGCAGAAATAACATGAGTTGTTTTATACAGACGCATGCATATCTAGCTTTGCCTGTTTACTATGGATTACTTACGGCATGACTTCAAACAAATCTCGACTGGCCTGTTAGGTTGTTGGATGCTGAACTGTTGAACAGCACACCAACAGCTAACCCGTACCTGTTGTCTGACATCCGCTAAAGCTGCCTCCAGCTGTCGGCTGAGGGCCTGACACTCTGACGAGCGCTGATCCAGCTGCCGGTTACTGTAGCTGAGAGCTTCCTCCTGAGCTGCGAGCCTCCGTACCAGCTCCAGATTCTCCTGCTGCAGTGTGTCTATCTCTCTACACACACACACACACACACACACACACACACACACACACACACACACACACACACACACACACACACACACACACTAAGCATACATTTCTATACCGATAATATGAGCAGATGTTTGATATTTGGGGTCTTACTTTTGGATAGAAATCAGTTTCTCTTGTAATTGTAAGTTGGCCTCGTGAATGGACTCCCTCATCTCTGCGGATGATCTCAGCAGTTTGCTTTGACTCTCCATCTGCGTGTGCAAAACTTAAAATTCAGAGTTGCCTCCACGAGCTACAAGTAAATGGTGCAGAAAACATTTATTCACATCATTCACATCACGTGCACAACAGCTACTTTAAAACAACAACTACCTCCACGATCTGCTGAACATTTGTCAGACTCAAATCGAACGGATTCGAGATACAAACTCAGTATT